>JAKSZT010054542.1:1294155-1304520 GCA_026826555.1 Tolypeutes matacus | reverse complement strand
CCAGTGTTTCACCTGCTCCCTCCCCCAACAAACCCCCAATTCCAAGGACCATCCAACACATCCTCCCCACCCTACACCCTGTCAAGCTTGCAGTGCCCAACCCCATAGTATCACTACACCCCTGTCTTGTACCTTCGCTGCACAACTACTCACTTCTACCTTATCATAGATTTCGCCTTTATAAGTGTTGGCTCACAACGTTCTTCTACCTTTCTATTTCCTGTAAACCTGTCTTCCAGAATCTAGCTCTGTGAGTCTGCTCAGTTTCCTTAATTCATATCAAAGAGGTCATGTAATATTTGTCCTTCAATGCCTGCTTGCTTCCCTCAACACAAGGTCCTCAAGGTTCATCCTTGTTATACCATGTGTTAGTACTGTATTCCTTCTTACAGCTGAGTAATATTCCATTATATGTGTATACTACATTTTGTTTATCTATTCATCTGATGATGGACATTTGGGTTGATTCCAACTTTTGGCAATAGTGAATAATGCCACTAACAAACATTGGTGTCCTTGTTTTCAATTCTTCTGGGTATATACCCAACAATGGAATTGCTGGATCATATGGAAGATCTATATTTAGGTTTTGAGTAACCACCAAACTGTCCTTCACAATGACTGGACCTTTCTACATTCCCACCAGCACAGGGTGGGGTTCCATTCCTCCACATCCTCTCCAACACTTGTAGTCCTCTGTTTATTTTTAATTACCACCAGTCTAATGTGTGTAAGATGGTATCTAATTGTAGTTTTGATTAGCATTTCCCTAATAGCTAGTGATGTTGAGCATCAAGTGCTATTTAGCCATTTGTATTTCTTCTTTGGAGAAGTGTCTGTACAAATCACTAGCCCATTTTTCAAATGTGTTGTTTATCTTTTTATTTTCAAGATAAAGAATTTCACTATATATGCTGGATATTAGGTTCCTGTCAGATATATTGCTACCAAATATTTTCTCCCATTGAGTAAGCTATTCTTTTCACTTTCTTGACAAACTCCTCTGAGGTGAAAAAGGTTTTAATTTTGAGAAGGTCCCATTTATCTATCTTTTCTTTCACTCCTCATGCTTTGGGTGTGAAGTTAATGAAGCTATTTCCTATTACAAAGTCCTGCAGATGCTTCCTTACATTGTCTTCCAAGGTATTTATGGTCATGACTCTTATATTTAGATCTTTGATCCATCTTGAGTTGATTTTTTATAAGGTGTGAGATGATGTTCCTCACTCATTCTTTTGTATATGGATGACCAGTTCTCAAAGCACCATTTGTTGAAGAGGCCATTCTCACCCAGTTGAGTGGGTTTGGTGGCCTTGTCAATTATCAGGTGACTGTATAAGCTAAGATTTATATCAGAACTCTCAATTCAGTTCCATTGGTCAGTATGTCTATCCTTGTGCCAATACCATGCAGTTTTGACCATTGTAGATTTGTAGTCTGTTTTAAAGTCAGGTAGTGTGATTACTCCAAATTCATTTCTCTTTTTCAATATGTCTTTGGCTGTTTGGGGCCTCTTGCCCTTCCAAATAAATTTCATAGTAAGTTTTTCCAATTCAGTAAAAAATGCTGTGTTGAATTTTGTTGGAATTGCATTAAAAATGGAGATTAGTTTGGGTACGATAGACATCTTAATGATGTTTAGTATCTTTATCCATGAACAGGGAATATTCTTCCATTTATTTAAATTTTCTTTCTTTTCCTTTAACAGTGCTGTGTAGTTTTCTGTGTGTAAGTCACTTACATCTTTAGTTAAATTTATTCTTAGGTATTAGATTTTTTTAGTTACTATTGTAAATGGTATTTTTTCTTGATTTCCTCCTCACATTGCTCATTATTGCTGTACAAAAATAATACTTATTTTGTGCATTGATCTTATCACCTGCAACTTTACTGGACCCATTAAAAAGTTCTAGAAGCTTTGTTGTAGATTTCTCAGGGCTTCCTATGTATAGGATCATGTCATCAGCAAATAGTGAAATTTTTACTTCTTCCTTTCCAATTTGGGTGCCTTTTATATCTTTTATTTGCCTCAGTGCTCAAGCAAGTATTTCTAACACAATGTTAAATAGGAGCAGTGATAGTGGGCATCCTTGTCTTGTCCCAATCTTAGAGGGAAAGCTTTTAGGATTTCAATATTGTTTATGATGTTAGCTGTGAGTTTTTCATATGTACTCTTTATCATATTCAGAAAGTTTCCTTCCATTCCTATCTTTTGCAGCATTTTTATAAAGAATGGGTGCTGTATTTTTGTCTAATGTTTTTCTGCATCTACAGAGATGATCATGTGATTTTTTTTTCTTTCGATATCTTTATGTGGTGTATTACATTGATTTATTTTCTTATGTTGAACCATCCTTGCATACCAGGGATGAAACCCACTTGGTCATGGTGTATAATTTATTTGATGTGTTGTTGAATACAATTAGCAAGTATTTTGTTGAGGATTTTAGCATCGAGGTTCATTAGAAAGATTGTTCTGTAATTTCCCTTTCTTGTTTGGCTTTGGTATTAGGATAATGTTGGCATCAGAGAATGAGTTAGGCAATATTCCTTCTACTTCTATTTTTTGGAAGAGTTTCAGCAGGATTTGGTGTTAGTTCTTTCTGGAATGTTTGGTAGAATTCACCTGTGAAGCCGTCTGGTCCTGTGCTCTTCTTAGGTGGGAGGTTTTTGTTGACTGATTCTATCTCTTTACTTGTGATTGGTATGTTGAGTTCACCAGTTTCTTCTTTCATCAATGTAGGCTGCTTGTGTATTTCTGGGAATTTGTCCATTTCCTCTAAATTATCCTTCTTGTTGGCATATAATTTTTCAATGATACTCTTATGATACTCTATTTCTGTGGGGTCAGTAGTGATATCCCTTTCCTGATTTCTTATTTTGTGTATTTGCATCTTCTCTCTTTATTCCTTTCTTAGTCTAGATAAGGGTTTGTCAATTTTCTTGATCTTCTTAATGGACCAGCATTTGGTTTCATTTTCTCTAGTGCTTTCTGATTTTCTAATTCATTTAGTTCTGCTCTAATCTTTGATATTTACTTCTTCCTACCTCCTTTGGGGTTAGTTTGATGTTCTTTTTCTAATTCTTCCTCGTGTGCAGTTAAGTCTTCAATTTTAGCTCTTTCTTCTTTTTTGATATATGCATTTATGGCTATGAATTTCTCTCTCAGTATGGTTTTTCTTGCATCCCATAGATTTTGATATGTTGTGTTGTCGTTTTCATTTGTTTCAAGGTAGTTACTGGTTTGTTTTTTTTAATATCCTCCTTGACCCACTGTTTGTCCAGAGTGTGCTATTTAACGGCCATATCTTTATGCCTAATCAAGTTCTCTGGCCCTCACTGGCTTCCAGCTTCACTCCATTGTGCTCAGAGAAATTACTTTGTATAATTTCAATCATTCTGAGTTCATTGAGAATTTTTCTGTGGCCTAGCATCTGGTCTATCTTAGAGAATGATCCATGTGCACTCAAGAAGGATATATATTCTGCTGTATTTGGGTGTAGTGTTGTGTATATGCCTATTAGGTCCAGATCCTCTAATGTATTATTCAAAGTCTTTGTTTCTTTGTTGATTCTGTTGTGATGTTCTGTTTAAGCAAAGAATGGAGAGTTCGTGCAGAAGAAAGTTCAGGTCAGAATCCGGAAAAACTGCTGGAACTTTTTCCCCAGGTATGGGTTGGAAAAAAAACCACTGGGAATGGCATGAAACCATCATCGACCTGAAGGCTGGAGCTGTCCCGGTCCGGCAGAGCAGTATCTGATCCCCCGTGAAGCGCAATTGGGCATGGTTGAACACATAGATCTCCTGAGAAAAGAAGGAACCCTGATCAGGTGCTAGTCACCCTGGAACACCCCATTATTACCAGTAAAGAAGCCAGATAGGACTGGATATTGACCAGTGCAGGATTTACGAGCCATTGATAATGCCACTCTCACCTTACATCAGGTTGTTCCCAACCTGTACACTTTGCTAGGACAGCTGCCACCTGAAGCTGCCTGGTTCACTTGCTTGGAACTGAAAGATGCCTTCGTCTGCCTGTGGCTGTCCCCCGCCCCCGAGCCAGCCTCTGTTTGCCTTTGAGTGGGAAGATCCCAAAATCTGGCAGAAAACTCAGCTAACCTGGACCCGGCTACTGCAAGGCTTCAAAAACTCCCTACGCTTTTCGAGGAAGCCTTGGCAGCAGATCTGGCCAACTACCCCTGGGAGGATTGCAGGTGTGCCTTCTTGCAAACATAGATGACCTCCTACTTGCCAGAGAGACAGAAGAGGACTGCTGGAAAGGGACCCAGACTCTCCTACAACTTCTAACACAGACTAGGTACAAAGTGTCTTGGAGAAAGGCCCAGATCTATAAACAGCAGGTCAAGTACCTGGGGTTCAGCATCACACAAGGGCACCAGATGCTCGGACCTGAATGAAAGAAAGTGATCTGCACCATCCCTATCCCCACAACAAAAACTTGCTCGGGCCTGCAGGGTTCTGTAGCATCTGGAAAACCGGGTTTGCAGCCATGGCCAAACCCATTTATGAAGTTCTGACAGGTCCAGAAAAAGAGCCCCTTGCCTGGGGAGAACTCAACAGGGGGCCTTTCAAAACATGAAAAGACAACTCCACCGAGCCCCTGCCTTGGGGCTCCCGGATGTAACTTGAAACTTTAACCTGTTCATGCATGAAAAAAACAAAGTAGCATTGGGATTCTCACACAAACAGTCGGCCCCTGGCATCACTTACCTCCCCAAGCAACTGGACCCCGTGGCTGCAGGGTGGCTGCCCTGCCTGAAAGCCCTGGCAGCAACCATTACCCTCATCAAAGAAGCCGACAAATGAACCCTCGGACAGGCTATTCATGTTATGGTGCCACAGGCAGTCACTGCCATAATGAACTCACAAGGGCATCGGTGGATATCGAATCCCCGGCTCGCACATTACCAAGGTTTAGTCTGTGAAAACCCCAGAGTGACAGTAGAAACAGTGCGCAGTCTAAACCCTGTCACTTTTTTACTGGAAGCGGAAGGATTTCCTGAGCATGATTGTGTTGAAGTGACCGAGGAAGTTTACGCCAGTCACCCTGACCTCCAAGACAAACCACTCCCTTCCCCAGATGAGACACTATTTACAGATGGGAGCAGTCTTGTTAAAAACGGGGGAAAGCTTGCTGGGTATGCAGTCACCACTACCAAACGGGCGGTGGAAGCAGCGTCTCTACCGCGGGGATGGTCCACACAGCGAGCAGAACTCTGGGCGCTGGTCTGAGCCCTGCAGCTAGCTGCCGGGCAAGCGGTAAACATTTACACTGACTCTCAGCACGCATTTGCTACCGTTCATGTCCACAGGACAATTTATACAGAAAGAAGTCTCCTAACCACAGGGGGGAAAGGAAATCAAAAACAAAGAAGAAATCCTCCAACTGTTAGAAGCAATCAGGATACCAGACAAAGTCACCATCATCCACTGCCGGGAACATCACAAAGGAATGGACATGGTCGCTCAAGGAAACAGGCTAGCCGACAAAGCAGCTCGGCAAGCGGCTGAAGGAACCCACTGAATACGAGTCCCAGAATTGACACCGCAGCTGTCCCTCTTAGGACAAGAGACTGATCAGCTAAGTTATTCCCAGGAAGAACAGGAATGGGCTAAAAGAGAAAGGGGAAGCCAAACCCCAGAAGGAACTTGGCTGCTCCTGGATGACCGAATTTTTGTCCCAAAAGAAGCTGCTGCCCTCATCCAGCAATACCACCAACTCACCCACTGAGGGAAAACTATGCTGGAAGTCTTGCTCAGGAGATACTACTACAAAGCCAGGCTAACTGCTCTCTGTGCCACCATCAGCAGCTAGTGCCAAGTTTGTGCCCAAAACAAACCTTTGCAGGGCCCCCATGCTCCGGCAGGTGTCCAACACATGGGGACAGCCCCCTTGGAAGATCTCACCATAGACTTCACAGAATGAAACCAAGTTGGGGGTACAAATATCTGTTAGTGATGATATACACCTTTTCAGGTTAGGTCAAAGCTTTCACCACTTGCACTGACAAGGCAAGAGAAGTGACTAAGGCATTACTTAGAGAAATCATTCCCTGACACGGGCTGCCGCTGTCAATTGGAAGTGACAATGGCCAGGTCTTCATGGCTGCTGTAGTCCAAGAGCTAGAAAAATGTTAGGAATCAAGTGGAAAATCCATACCACTTACAGGCCCCAGAGCTCAGGAAAAGTTGAACGCAAAAATCGAACCCTCAAAGCCACCCTAGCCAAATTCTGCCAAGAAACTGGTCTTCCCTTAACCCTCCACTGAGTTAGGTGCACCCCAGGACCCACAGGCTATTCACCCTTTGAAATTCTATTTGGACGACGACCCCCAATTATCTGGGCCTTCAAAGGAAATCTCAAACTTCTGGGGGAGGCTAGCCAAGATCCCATTCTCCAGCAGCTGGAGAAAACTCTAGCTGAAATACATAAAACAGTCTTGACCCAGAATCTCATCCCCCTGGGACACCCGGTGCACCCCCACTGGCCAGGGGACCTACTCTGGGTCAAAGACTGGAAAAAAGAACCCCTTCAGCCTTCCTGGACAGGTCCACATACTGTGATCCTTGTAACTCCTACTGCTCTTAAAGCTGCAGGCATCATCCCTCGGATCCAGCATTCCAGGGTTAAGAAGGCACCTCTCGATAAAGAGCAGGACAGCTGGACAGCCCACCCCGTACCCGGCCACCCCTGGAGAGTGCGATTCGCCCGGGATCCCTGAGCACCGACCTCGTCAAACGCCTGCTGAATGGCCCCTGCTCCTGGTGGATCCTGGGCTTATACGGCTGCTCGCCTTGGTATTTGGAGTGGGACTCGCTGCTGTGGCCCCAGCAGACTGGACTGTAGTGAATGGAGCCCTAATTGCAATTGCTTACTGGTGTATAATAGGATGCTTCTGTGCCTTGACTTGCTTGTCCTTTCCTTCCTTGCCCCCTCCCTAGGAGCCAATACCCGCCCCCAAAATCTATGGCAGCTGCAAGTTAGTCAAAGCTGGAGCAAACAATCCATGCTGAACGCTTCAATCCCATTCCTGGCAGGTGCAACTTCAGCTTCTGTAATATTTGACACTTGCAGGGCAATCCAAGATCACGGTCCTTACACCTTGCTGGCTGCCCCGTACCCCCACGCACCCATGCCTGCCCCCAGAAGAGGGTGTAGAGGTCACAGCGATGAAAGTTATGACAAATACCTCTGCCAAGACCCCCAAAAGAGCAGAGGATTCTGCTGCTCTTGGAGTTTGCTGGTAGGTGCCACCGTCCCTGGAAGGGGGTCCCACCGACTTCTCCATATCTCCTGCAGAAAATCCCCAGCCCGGCAGGCTGTGGCATAGAAACCTGTGATCCTGTAAAACTCACCTTATTAAACATATCTACTGGATCAGAAAATACCTTTTAAAGGCCCAAACAGGACTAAAAGTAGGAATTGGAATATACAACCCATCGGGGCCAGACCCAGGGGACCTCATACTGGTCCAACTGATCCCGGTAACCCAACCCCAGAGAAAACCTTGATGAAAAATATCAGTAAAGCTGCCCAGATGCTAAAAGCCGAAGTTAGAACAGTTCCTCACAACGTCCTTTTGAACCAGGTTCGAAATTTCCACCAACTCCTAAATGAATCCCGGCCTGACATAGCTGCATTCTGCTGGCTGTGCACTTCCTCAAGTCTAACCATCTTCCCCATACCTGTCCCATGGAACGTAACCCTCCTGACCCAGGCCCCTCCCAGTCTGCATAACCAAACCCCCAGGAAAACGGGCTAACTGTAAAAACACAACTACCAGGTCTCCTTCAACCATCCTCCCTCTTGGAAGGGCTAACTGTGACACCACCTGCCCACTCAATGAGCCTGACCGATGCGCCACAAACTCCACCACTTGGGTCTGTGGCACCAACGCCTACCAGTGCCCACCCCAGGATGGCCAGGGCATCTGCTACCTGGCTTGGCCAGTACCATCGTTCTCAGTGTATAGGGATGAATTGCCTGGAGAGCTCTCCTGAGCCAAACGAGCAATACAGGCAATTCTGATACTCTTAGGACTAGGAGTAGTCAGGAGAGCAGCAGTACCAGGGGCTTCACTCACAGTTGGTCGGGAGGGCTTACAAACCCTAGCACAGGAAACTTCAAATGACCTCGAAGAAATATCGGGGGCTCTCAACGGGTTGCAAGACCAGATAGGCTCATTGGCAGAAGTGGTTTTACAAAACAGGGGGGGATTAGACTTGCTCACCGCAAGTTCAGGGGAAATCTGCCAAACCCTGTGGGAAGAATGCTGTTTCTATGCAAATTCTTCAGGGATAGTTAGGGATAAGGTGGCTCTGCTGAAGGAATGAGCCAAAGACCGCTTAAACCAGGTATACCAGGCATCTGCCAATGGGAACTACTTCCAGTATCTCCTTTCCTGGATTTTGCCATTCATGCCTGTAGTAGCCTCAGTCTTCCTCTTAACTTTCAAACCTTGCGTATTTTTAACAATATTGCTTCTTTTCCAGCTGCCTGTCGAATCCCTTGTCAGAATGGATCATCCTTTTTTTAACTAACTTTTTTTTACTTAATTTTAAAAATAGTTTTAGATTACAGAAAAGTTACATCAAAATATAGGGGATTTCCAATACCTTCCCCCCTCCCCCCATTAATAACAACTTTCATTACTGTGGTAATTTGTTACAACTGATGAAAACATATTGAAGTACTGCTACTTACCATGGTCTATAGTTTACATTGTGGTTTACACTTTGCACTGTACAATTTTATAGCTCTGGACAAAATGTGTAATGGCCTGTATCCATCATTGCAATATCAAGCAATGTCCAAAAAATGCTCCGTGTTCCACCTATTCTTCCCTTCCTCTCCCCTCAAAACCTCTGGTGACCACTATCTCTATAGCAATGTTACAGGTTCTTCCATTACCAGAATAATAATGTCTACTTTGGTCCATTGTTGCATTCCCACTTTATGTTTGTTCATTCTTAAATTTTGAGGATTTAGGGGTGGTGATGTCCACTCTGCTCACGATTGAGAGGGGACTTAGATCTATAGGACATATGGATGGAGCTGTTTTGCTTGTAGTTGTAGATACTCTCTGTTTTGGGGAATAGGCATTGTCCATCATCATCCTTTTGTTACTTTTCCCAAGTGAGCCCAATGAATTGGAGGGTATGTGTTGGCTGCAACTCTGCTGAGATTTAGGGCTCAATTGATATATGAACAGACCAAAGATTTAATTCTCTGGAACATATATTTAATGGGTATGGTACTAATTACAGGTTCAATTATTTGAACTGATAATTAGGTATTCAAATAAATAACGTATTTATTTGAGCCTTTTTAAATTTCATTCTGCAACAAGGAAGAAACTCTACTCTACTGTAAACATACAGTTTGGTCATTGTGCAAATACAAAAATAGTAGTTTCTGAATTGCTAAACTTCACCACAGTGAGAAGTAAATTTACCAAAGAGAGTACTGTGCTTGTTTGCAGTTGTTTTTTCTGTTAGCCTTAAAGAATCCAGTCAAAACAGAGGTGTCCAAAGTCATGTAAGTCAGTTCCTTTCCTCCCACTGCCTACAGTGGCCACGTGCTCTCTTTATAACCAGTTAGATTCCTTTGTCAGAACCTGCACTCCATCTCATGCCAAACCAACATCCTTGTGCTGAATCTGCTGATTAATTTGGTTTTGACCATTACACATGGCCATGGAACCACCACCCCAACCCCACAAAAACAGCTCCTCCATCCCAGCCACCCTCATGCTGTCCCTCTGTGTTTGACCTCCACATTACCCCAAAATGATTTTTTTGATTCAACAGCACAATCTGATTTCCATTCAACTAAAATAAGGGGAAAAATGAGTAGTGGAAGAAAAGTCAGAGTCAAGAAACTTACTTCAAATGCTCTTACTCATAAGCCCATGTTCAAAATGCTGGACTCCCAGGCTTGCTCCCCAGATGTCCTGGTTTCTGTCATGCTAGAAAGGAAGTTGATTTAACTATGTCACAAAATTTGTATTACCCACAAAATTCAATCCCTTAAAAATCGCTGATCACTGCTGATGCATGAGGTTCTGCAAGAAAGTGTTCAGGATTCCAGGGAAGAATCGATCAGTCTTTATCCAAGATGGGGTAGCTTTCGAAGGTAAGCATCCTCTTTGTCCCTGGTCTTTGGGGATTATGGAAGGGCCTGAAAGCCAGACAGAAGGGAGCAACACCCTTGGGATCACCCCTTTCTGACCCAGCCACAAATATATATCTTTATGAGAAATCCACCTTTCTCAAGCCAGCAGGAATGCTCCCAATGGAAATAGTGCCTGAATGGAGTGTTTCCACGAAAGGTTGGACTTGGAG
>JAKSZT010054542.1:1255421-1284595 GCA_026826555.1 Tolypeutes matacus | reverse complement strand
TTAGAGAGATTCTTTTTAAAAGCACACTCCCACAGGAGAAATCAATTCTTGGAACTAAATTAAGATATGGTACAGATGTTCCAATTACCTGGCAGAGAATTCAGATTAACTATGATTATCATGTAAAAGCCTCCAATGGAAAGATGGAAAGCATACAAGATCAGACAGGAAATGCAACAGAGAAATGAAAACTCTAAGTAAAAACCAAATGGAAATGCCAGAAAACAATACAGAACATTGTTAACAGAGATGAAGAATGTCTTTAACAAGCATATAATGGAAATAACACAAGTAAGGAAATACTGAGTGTATTTGAAGATATGTCCATTGTGATTACACAAACTGAAACACAAAATAGGAAAATAAAAGGAAGAGAGGGTCAATTACAACTGGTTTAACACATCTGCAATTGTGGTGAGAGAAGGAGAGAAGGAGAGAGAGGGAGAAATGGCAAAAGAAATATTTGAAGAAATAATGGCAGAGAATTTTCCAAAATTAATGACAGAACCAGCCCACAGATGCAGGAAAATTTCTAGTTTTGACAAAATTTTAAATGGCCTGTATCCATCATTGCAAGATCATGCAGAACAATTCCAAGGTCCTTTGAACCATCTGTTCTATTTTTACCTCTCCCTCCTCTTGGAAACTCTGGTAATCCTAAGTTTCAATTTTTAAAGAAAAAGGCTCATAGTTACATGCACTAATTTTGAGGGCTTGATGTATTGGTCTGTTTTCTCTTATTAGGCACTGCCTATATTCTTGAGAGATTCTTGCCCCTCTATTTAAGAACATAGCGGGACTCCCCAGGATGGGAGTTTAATATTTTCTTGTTTATTGTGTGGGTCTCCACCCACTAAGGTGACACACTGACAAGATGAACATTTTCATATTCCATAGAAGCATGCCCCAGGTGTCCTTTCCCACATATCCCCCCACCCCCAAAGCCCTGACCAGTAATCTTCCTCTGCCAAAAGAATATTCCCACCATTGTAGTTTTATACACAGACCTGCAAATCCCCAGAGTTCACCTGTTCCTTCCCCCCAGTTCCATAGATAGTCCAACCCAAACCCCCAACCCCACTCCCCCTCACATTCCAGCACATCACTGCACCACTATCACTCCCATCCACTGCCCCTTTACACCTTATCATAGCTTTTGCCCATATTGAGCATCTGCTCACCGCACTCTATTCCCTTTCTGTCTCCTGATAACCTATCTTCCAGACTCTAGCTCTGTGAGTCTGCTCAGTTTGCTTAAGTCATATCAGTGAGTTCATGTAATATTTTCCTTCAATGACTGGATTACTTCATTCAACATAAGGTCTTTTCACGATTCATTCATTGTTGTCCTGTGTGTTAATACTGCATTCCTTCTTACAGCTGATTAATATTCCATTGTATGTATATATCACATTTTGTTTATCAATTCATCTGTTGATAGACACTTGCATTGCTTCTTCTTTTGACAGCAGTGCATAATTTCTCTATGAGTATTGTTGTGCACATACCTGTTCGTGTCACTGCTTTCAGTATTTCTGGGTGTATACCCAGAAGTGGGATTGCTGGATCATATGGCATAGTTAGCTTCCTGAGGAACTGCCAAACTATCCTCCACAGTGGCTACACCGTTCTACATTCCCACAGCAGTGGTTGAGTGTTCTCTTTCCCCACATCTTCTCCAACACTTATAGTTTTCTGTTTTTCAACAGCTGCCCCTCTAATAGGTGTAAGATGGTATCTCATTGTAGCTTTGACTTGCATTTCCCTAATAGCTCATGATGGTGAGATCTTTTCATGTGCTTTTTAGCCCTTTGTATTTCTTCTTTGGAGATGTGCCTATTCAAATTTCTGGCCCATTTTCTAAATGGGTTGCTTTTCTTTTTCTTTTTGAGATTTAGGATTTCTTTATAAATGTTGGATATTAGGCCCTTGCTGAATAAATGGTTACCAAATATCTTCTCCCATTGAATAGGCTGCTTTTTCACTTTCTTGACAAACTCCTTTGAAGCACTAACTTTTTTAATTTTGAAGAAATCCCATTTACCTATTTTTTTCTTATATTGCTCGTGAATTGGGTGAAAAGTTTATGAAACCATTTCCTGTTACAATATTTCATAGATGCTTCCCTACATTATCTTCTAAGAGCTTTATGTTCTTGGCTCTTATATTTAGGTCTTTGACCCATGCTGAGTTAATTTTTGTGTAGGGCATGAGATGGTGATCCATCCTCCCTCATTCTTTTGGATATGGATATCCAGTTCTCCAAGCACCATTTGTTGAAGAGGCCATTCTCTCCCAGTTGAGTGGGCTGGATGGCTTTGTTGAATATCACGTGACTGCATATATGGGGATCTATATCAGAACTCTCAATTCGGTTCCATTGGTCAGTATATCTATCCTAGTGCCAATACCATGCAGTTTTGACCACTGTAGCTTTGTATTATGTGTTAAAGTCAGGTAATGTGGTTGCTCCAATTTTGTTTTTCTTTTTCAATATGTTTTTGGCAATTTGGGATACCTTGCCCTTCCAAATAAATTTCATAATTGGTTTTTCCAATTAGTAAAAAATGCTGCTGTAATTTTTATTGGAATTGCACTAACTCTTTAAATCATTTTGGGTAAGACAGATATCTTAATGGTGTTTATTCTTCCAATCCACAAACATGGAAAATTCTTCCATTTATTTAAGTCTTTTAGATTTCCTTTAACAATGTTGTATAGTTTTCTGTGTACAAGTCCTTCACATCTTTAGTTAAGTTTACTCCTAGGTATTTGATTCTTTTAGTTGCTATTGTAAATGGCATTTTAAATTGATTTCCTCCTCAGACTGCCCATTATTGGTGTACTAGAATTGCTAGTGATTTTTGTGTGTTG
Source organism: Tolypeutes matacus (assembly GCA_026826555.1). Taxonomy (NCBI): domain Eukaryota; kingdom Metazoa; phylum Chordata; class Mammalia; order Cingulata; family Chlamyphoridae; genus Tolypeutes; species Tolypeutes matacus. The sequence continues at coordinate 1,281,721 of JAKSZT010054542.1, read as the reverse complement.
ATCATATATCCTGCCACTTTACTGAATTCTTTTATCAGCTCTAGAAACTTTGTTGTAGATTTTTCAAAACTTTCTATGCATAGGATCATGTCATCTGCAAATAGTGATATTTTTACTTCTTCCTTTCCAATTTGGATGTTTTTATGTCTTTTTCTTGCCTCAGTGCTGGAGCAAGAACTTCTAACACAATGTTAAATAACAGCAGTTGACTGTGGGCTTCCTTGCCTTGTTCCAGATCTTAGAGGGAAAGGCTTTAGCATTTCACCATTGAACATGATGTTAGTTGTGGGGTTTTCATATATACACTTAATCATGTTCAGAAAGTTTCCTTCTATTCTTATCTTTTGAAGTGTTTTTATCAGGAAAGGGTACTGTATTTTGTCAAATGCTTTTTCTGCTTCTGTAGAGATGAACATGTGATTTTTTTTTTCTTTCTATGTGTTAATTTGGGGTATTACATTGATTGATTTTCTTGGGTTGAACCATCCTTGCTTACCAGGGATGAAACCCACTTGGTTATTGTGTATAACTCATTTGATGTGTTGTTGAATACAATTAGCAAGTATTTTGTTGATGATTTTAGTGTCCAGGTTCATTAGAGAGATTGGTCTGTGGTTTTCTTTTCTTGTGGTGTCTTTATTTGGCTTAGATATTAAGGTGATGTTGATATCATAGAATGAGTTAGGCAGTGTTCCATCCACGTCCATTTTTTGGAAGAGTTTAAGCAGGAAATCTGTTAGTTCTTTCTCAAATGATTGGTGGAATTCACCTGTGAAGCCATCTGCTACTGAGTTTTAGGTTTTTGATAGTTAATTCAATCTCATTACTTGTGATTGGTCTGTTGAGTTCATTAAATATTCTTTTGTCAACATAAGCTGCTTGTGTGTTTCTAGAAATTTATTCATTTCATCTAAGTTACCCATCTTGTTGGTATACAATTTTTCACAGTATCCTCTTGTGATACTGTTTATTTCTGTGGGATCAGAGGTGTTATCCCTTCTCTCATTTATTATTTTATGTATTTGCATTATCTCTTTTTTTATATTAGTCTAGCTAAGGGTTTATCAATTTTATTAATCTTCTCAAAGAACCAGATTTCAGTTTTGTTATTTTTTTCCTAGTGTTTTGACCCCCTCCCAGAGATGACTCCCTCCTCCATTTGCTTGTTTTTTTCTCACTGTTTCTGCTCGTTGTCTACTCATTCACTGTTTGCTTTTTCTTTAGGGTGCACCAGTACTGAACCCGGGACCTCCCGTGTGGGTGGTGGGTGCTCAATTGTTTGAGCAACATCTGCTCCCTGCTCATTTCTTTTGCTCATTGTCTGCTTGTTATCTGCTCCTTGTTTTTTCTCATTGTCTGCTCATTGTTTTTGCTCATAGTCTGCTCATTGTCTGCTCATTGTTTGTTTGTCTTCTTTAGAGGCACTGGGAACCAAATCCAGGACCTCCCATGTGGGACTCAGACACTCAACTGCTTGAGCCACATCTGCTCCCCCTAGTGTTTTTCTTATTCTCAATTTAATTAGGCTCTGCTCTAATCATAGTTATTTACTTCTCTCTGTTTGCTTTTAGATTAGTTTGTTATTTTTCTAGTTCCTCCAGGTGTGCAGCTAGGTTTTTTATTTTAGCCCTTTCTTCTTTTTTAATATAAGAATTTATGGCTATAAATTTCTTTCTCAGCATTCCTTTGGCTGCATCCCATAGGTTTTGATATGTTTTGTTCTCATTTTCATTCATTTCAAAGTAGTTACTGATTTCCTTGCAATGTACTTCTTGACCCACTGATTGTCTAAGAGTCTGTTGTTTAACTTCCATATCTTTGTGCCTATTCTGGTTCTCTACCCCTTATTAATTTCCAGCTTCATTCTATTGTGGTCAGAGAAATTATTTTGTGTCATTTCAGTCTTTCTGAATTCGTTGACAGTTGTTCTGTGGCCTAAAATACATCAGGATATTGACTCTTCTCTAGCACCTTTTGATATATAAAAACTGTAGTATATTGTTTTAAAAAAGATAATCCACAAAATGACAGAAAATATTTGCAAATCATGTATCTGAAAAGGGAATTGTATCAAGAATATATAAATAACTTTTAACTCTCAAGAATATAAAACTCAATACCCCATTGGAAAATAAATAGGCAAAGTATCTAAAGACACATTACTCCAAGGAAGACACAAATAGCCAATATGCACCTGAATAAATGCTTTTCATCACTGGCAATCAGGAAAATGCAAATGAAAACTACAAACAAGATAACCCAACCTACATGCATTTAGAAGGTTAAATACAAAAAGACAATCAGTAACAAGTGTTGGCAAGGATGCTGTGAAATTGGAACTCTCGGATACTATTGGTGACAAATGTGTCTGGCTGTTCCTCAAACAACTAAGAACAGAGTTACCATATGATGTAGAAATTCCACTCCTAGGTAGATACTGAAGAGAAATGAAAACATTATGTCAATGCAAATCATATACACAAATGTTCATGGCAGCATTATTCAAAACAGCCAAAAGATGGGGACACCTTATATATCCCTCAAGTAACAAATGGATGAACAAAATGTGGTGTGTCCATACAATGGACAATTATTTGGTCATAAAAATGAATGGTGTTCTGATACCTGCTACAACATGTATGAACCTTAAAGCCTTTATACTAACTGAAAGAAACCAGTCACAGAAGACCACATATATTATTCCATTCATGTGAAATATCCAGAACATGAACTTCTACAGAGATTAAAGGCTGGTAGTTGCTTAGGGCTGGGGCAGGGCATAAGGGAAGGGCAGTGATAGCTAAAGGGTATAGGCTATCTTTTGCAGGTGATGAAAATGTTCTAAAATTGACTGTGGTGTTAATTGCACATAACTGTAAATACACAAAAAATCATTGAATTGTACACTTTAAATGTGTGAATTGAATATGTTAATTATATCTCAAAAAACTTAAAAATCAATATTGATCTCAATGTCACAAAATAAACACAAAACAAAAAGAAAAAAAGCAAAAAAATCATTTAAGATGGCTAATAGACATATATGTGATAACTAAAGGTATATAACACCTCAGAGAAACTCTACAAGAATATCTTTATAACTTTGGGAAGGACAAAGATTTATTATATAAGCCACAAAGTGTACCAAGGTAAAAATAAAAGTAGATAAAATGGTTCTTCACCATAGTTAAAAACTCTTTTCTACTAATGGATAAACAAATTATGGTCTATCCATGAAACAGAATACTATCCAGAAACAAAAAGGAACAAACTACTGGCACATAAAAATACATTGATGAACCACAAAAACATTAGGCTAAATAAACAAATCAGGGGTAAAAAAAGCCAAAAACTACAAATTATCCTATTGTATTTGTATTAAATGTCCAAAAAAGGCCATTCATAGGATTCACTTTTGTGGGGAAGCATTCATTCATTCATCTGGTACTTATTAGAAGCCTACTGTGTGCCAGCTACTGTCCTAGGTGCTAGGAACACAGCAGTGAACCAAACCGACCCCATGCCCATAGCAGCTTATATTCTAGTATAATACAAATTATTCAATAGGAAGATAATTTCACATACTGTGTAATACTTAAAAGGAAATAAGCAGAATAATGTAGTGTGACTACTGGGAGGAAAAGTTTTAGAACAAGTGGCCAAAAGAATTCTCTGTGGTGTCATTTCACCTTAGACCTGCTTGATGAATATACTTGAGTAAGGTGAAGTGACAGAGGCACATGAGGTGGTTGGCAGGGAGGTGGACAGATGGAAAGCCACGTGGTGGGACAGAAATGGGGATGAGGGGGGAGAGGGGAGGGAGAAATGAGATTAAAGGGGTGGAGCTGGATCACAGTCAACCTTGGAGACCATGTAAAGAGTGTGATGACAAACAATTGCACAGTCTGTATTTTAGATAAACATGTAGGGAAAAGGAGAGAGGTCACTGGGCAGCAATTTGCTAATCTCCAGCCTCTTCCTTAACTCTATAGGTCATGACTCTCTCTTCCCCATTCAACAACATTTACCATAAACTAGACTATAAAAACTGTCATACAAATTTAAAAGTATTCATGTCATACTAAGAATGTTCTACCATAATCAATGAATTAAATTAGAAAACAACAACATAAATATGTCTGGAAATTATCCAAATATTTGGAAATTAAAAGAAATATACCTCTAAGTATCACATGGCTCAAATAAGAAATCCAAAAGGACATTAGATGTGGGGGAATTGTGGGAACATGGCTCAGTTAGCAGATGAGGCTCAGTGATCTCACAAAAACAACAGAGGACTGGCTTTGGGGGTCAGCAGACCAGGACAGTGCTTCACAACTCCCAGGAGGTTGAGGGACAGAGAGGGGAATAAACTACAAACTACAAACCATGAGTTATTAAACCTCTCAGCGGCTGGGTAGGGCTCCCCTCCCCAACACTGAGATATTCAGCGGTGGTAAAACTCGCCAGGCATTGAAGCTGACTGAGAGGAGACCAGACATCTTCCTACCTGCCAGCTGTTGAAAAAGGAAAGGGAAGGAGAGTGGGGGCAGGGGCTTAGAAAAGGGAGGGAGAGTGGGGGCAGGGGCTTTTCTTCAGTGAATTCGTTCAGTGGAGTCCACTTTCAATCTCAGCTCTGGCCAGGTGAAAACAAAGGCATACCAAGAGAGGTATACCTCTGAGGAAACGTGCACCCAAAAGTGCCATCTGCTGGCTGATCTAGAATTTACATGGACAGAAACTGCTTTTAGAGCTAGCTTTACCCAACCCCTGGGAGAAAGTCTGCACCTCATTAGTGAGTCCCTGGCACAGATTTTGGTAACTTAAGCTGCACAGTTTTAAAGACAGGATAAGTTGAACCAAATATCAAAGAGCTGTGAAAAAATAACAATAGGCAAGAGAGAGAAATTGTCCATCAGAATAAATTCACCAACATATCAGATTTATAGACATCAACAAAAAATTACAAGACATACTAAGAGACAGGAAAGAGTTGGCCCAGCCAAAGGAACAACCAAAGATCCAGAAGAGATTCAGGATTTGAGAAACTTAATAAAGGATAATCACACTACTCTCATAAATCATTTTAAAGAATTGAAAGAAAATATGACTAAAGAGATAAAGGATATTAAGAAGACACTGGGTAAGCACACATAACAATTTGAAAGTCTGCATAGAAAAGTAACTAATCTTATGGGAATGAAAACATGATGGACTAGATTAAAAATACATTAGAGGCACATAAGAGCAGATTTGAAATGCTTGAAGACAGCATTAGTGATTTTGAAGACAGAACATCTGAACTGGAAAACACAGGAGAACAGAAAGAGAAGAGAATGGAAAAAAATGGAACAGGGCCTCAGGGAATTAAATGACAACACAAAATGGAAAAATGTACACATTATCAATGTCCGAGGAGAGAAGAGAATGGGAAACGGGCAAAAAGATACTTGAGGAAATAATGACTGAAAACTTCCCTACCCTTATGCAAGACATATATATCAATGTCCAAGAAGGACAGCATACCCCAAACAGAATAAAAATGAATAGACCTACCTCAAGACACCTACTATTCACAATGACAAATATCAGAGATAAAGAGAAGATTTTGAGAGCAGCAAGAGAAAAGTAAAGTATCACATATAAGGGAAACTTGACAAGATTAAGTGCTGACCTCTCATAAGAAACCATGGAGGAGAGAAGAAAGTGATATGATATTATTAAGGTATTGAAAGAGAAAACCTGCCAGCCAAGAACTGAGTATCTGGCAAAGTTGTCTTTCAGATATAAGGGTGAGTTCAAAGTCTTCACAGACAAAGAAAAACTAATAGAATATGTTACCAAAAGACTAGAATTACAAAAGATACTAAAGAGAGTGCTGCAGCATGAAAGGAAAAAACAAGGGTGACAAACTTGGAGAAGAGTGTAGAAATGAAGATTATTAGAAGGGGTGAAAAATAAAATAAAATAAATTAAATTAAATAAAAACTATAGTATGATACAACAACTGAAAACCAAAGATCAAAATGGATGAAGTAAGTAATGCCTTTACACTTATTAACATTGAACTCCCCAATGAAACAACACAGTCTGATAGAATGGATTAAAGAAATATGACCCATCTATATGTTGTGTAAAAGAGACTCACCTCAGACGTAAGGACACAACTGGGTTAAAAGTGAAAGGTTGGTAAAAGATATTCCATGCAAATAGTAACTGAAAAACAGCTGGATTAGCAAAACTAATATCAGACAAAATAGATTTTAAATGCAAAGCTGTTATAAGGGATGAAGAATGTCATTATATATTAATAAAAGAGGCAATTCAGCAAGAAGAAATAACTATTCTAAATATTTATGCACCTAACCTCATTGCCCCAAGATACATGAGGCAGACACTGTCAAAGATGAAGGGAAAAATAGATGTCTCTACAATAATAGTTGGAGACTTCAATACACCACTCTAAGTATTGGATAGAACATCTGGACAGAGGATAAAGAAACAGAGAACTTGAATAATATGATAAATGAACTAGACCTAACAGACGCCTATAGACATTGCACCCGAAAACAGCAGGATATACATTCTTTTCAAGTGATCATAGATCCTTCTCCAAGATAGGTCATATGTTGGGTCACAAGATAAGTCTCAAAAATTCTAAAAAGACTGAAAGTATACAAAATACTTTATCTGATCATAACAGAATGAAACTGGAAATCAATAATGGACAGAAAAAGGGAAAATTCATAAATATATGGAAATTAAACAACATACTTTTAAACAACCAGTGGGTCAAAGAAGAAATTGCAGGAGAATTCAAAAAATATCTTGAGATCAATGAAAATGAAAGTATAACATATCAAAATCTATGGGACACCACAAAGGCAGTGATGAGAAGGACATTTATAGCCCTCAATGCTTACATTAAAAAAAAAAAAGAAGAAAGAACTAAAATTGAAAATCTAATTGCACACCTGAAAGACTAGAAAAAGAACAGCAAACTAATACCAAACCAAGCCGAAGGAAAGAAATAGTAAAGATCAGGGCAGAAATCAATGAAACTGAGAACAGAAAAACAATAGAGAGAATCAACAAAACCAAACGTTAGTTCTTTGAGAAGATCAACAAAATTGACAAGCCCTTAGTTAGACTAACAAAGGAAAAAAGAGAGAGGATGTAAATAAATAAAATCAGAAATGAGAAGGGGGACATTACCATGGACCTAGTAGAAATAAGAGAGATCACAAAAGGATACTATGAAAAACTGTATGCCAAAAACCTTGAAAACGTAGAAAAGATGGACAAATTCCTGGAAACACATGAAACACCTACACTGACTTTAGAAGAAATAGAAGACATCAACAAACCAATCACAAGTGAAGAGATTGAAACCATCATCAAAAACCTCCCAAAGGTGAAAACCCCAAGACTAGGTGGCTTCACAGGTGAATTCTATCAATCATTAAAAGATGAACTAATACTGATGTTACTCAAGCTCTTTCCAAAGAATACCATTAAACTCATTCTATGAAGCCACCATCATCCTAGTACCAAAGCCTGATAAAGATATTACAAAAAAAGAAAATTATAGACCAATATCTCTAATGAATATAGACACAAAAATCCTCAGCAAAATACTTGCAAACACAATCCAAACTCACATTACAAGAATTATACACCACGATCAAGTGGGTTTTATCCCAGGTATGCAAGGGTGGCTCAAAACAAGAAAATCAATTAGCGTAATAAACCTCATTGATAAATTGAAGAAGAAAAATCAAATGATCCTCTCAATTGAGGGAGAAAAGGCTTTTGACAAAATACAAAAACACCCCAAAAGATAGGAATAGAAGGAAGATTTTTCAATATGGTAAAGTGCATATATGAAAAACCTATAGCTAGCATTGTACTCAACGGTGAAAGACTGAAAGCTTTCCCACTGAGATCAGGAACAAAACAGGGATGCCCACTGTCACCATTATTATTCAATTTTGTTTTAGAAATTCTAGCTAGATCAATTAGGCTAGAAAAAGAAATAAAAGGCACCCGATAGGAAAGGAAGAAGTAAAACTTTCACTATTCACTGATGACATGATCCTATATCTAGAAAATTCTGAAAAATCCACAAGAAAGCTATTAGAATTAATAAACGAGTTCAGCAAAGTGGTGAGATACAAGGTTAATGTGAAAAAATCAATAGCGTTTCTAGCACTACTGATGTACAATCTGAGGAGGAAATGAGAAAAAAATTTGATGTATAATAGTGAAAAAACAATCAAATATTTAGGAATAAACTTAACCAGGGCATAAAGAGTCTGTATTCAGAAAATTAAGAAACATTGCTAAAGGAAACTGAAGAAGACTTAAATAAATGGAAGGGCATTCCGTGTTCATGGATTGGAAGAATAAGTATCGTTAAGATGTCAATTCTACCAAAACTGACTTACAGATTCAACGCAATCCCCAAAAAAATCCCAACAGACTTTTCTGCAGAAATCAAAAAGCCAATAATCTAATTTATTTGGAAGGGTAAAGGGCCCTGAATAGCAAAAAAAAAAAACATGTCTTTAAAAGGAAGAAGAAATTGGAAGGCTTTCACTTCCTGACTTTAAAGCATATTACCTAGCTTCAGTGGTAAAAACAGCATGGAACTGGCATAAGGACAGACAGACTGACCAATGGAACCAAATTGAGGACTCAGAAATTGACCCTCACATCTACAGTCAAGTGATTTTTGACAAGGCTGTTAAGCCCACCCAGATGGGCCAGAACAGTCTATTCAACAAATGGTGCTGGAATTGAATAGCCATATCCAAAAGAAAGAAAAAGGACCCCTATCTCACACCTTATACAAAAATTAACTTGAAATGGATCAAGGACTTAAATATAAAAACAACAATCATAAAACTCCTAGGAGAAAATTTAGGAAAACATCTTCAAGATCTTGTGGTAGGTGGTAGTTTCTTAAACCTTACATCCAAAACATGAGCAACAAAAGAAAAAATAGATAAATGGGACCTCCTCAAAATTCAACACTTTTGTACCTCAAAGGACATTGTCAAATGGGTGAAAAGGCCAACTTAACTGGAGAAAATATTTGGTAATCACATATCTGATAATGGTTTAATATCCATGATCTATAAGGAGATCATACAACTCAACAATAAAAAGACAAAATATCTGATTTAAAAATGGGCAAAAGACTTGAAAAGACAACTGTCCAAAGAAGAAATACAAATGACAAATAAACACATGAAAAAATGTTCAACAACACTAGTGATTAGGGAAATGCAAATCACTATTAAATGCGGTCACTATTAAAAACTCAGAAAACTGTAAATGTTGGAGAGGATGTGGAGAGGTAGGAGTGCTTATTCACTGTTGGTGGGAATGTAGAGTGGTTCAGCCACTGGGGAGGACTGTTTGGCAGTTCCTAACAAAGTTGAATATAGACCTGCCATGTGACCTGGCAATACCATTGCTAGGTATATACCCAAAAGCACAGAGAGCAGTGACACGAATAGATATCTGCAGACCAAATGATCATAGCAGTGTTATTCACGATAGCCAAAAGATGGAAACAACCCAGCTGTCCGTCAATTGATGAATGGATAAACAAATTGTGGAGTATACACGCGATGGAATATTATGCAGCAGTAAGTACAAATGAAGTCATGAAACACATGACAACATGGATGAACCTGGAGGACATTATGTTAAGTGAAGCAGCCAGACATAAAAGGAAAAATGCTGTATGATTGCCCTATTATGAACTAAATATATTATGTGAAATATGAATATGGGGAGAATTGTATATATAAGGCCATTTTTCCTTGAAGCTGAACAAATATAAGTTAATACTACACAATGTTAATATCAGACAAAACAACATTATACTAAGTGAAGGAGACCAGATACAGAGTACTACATATTGTATGATTCCACTTATATAAATTGTAAACATAAATCAATTCATAAAGATGAAAGATTAGTTGTTATGTAGGTCAGAAGAAGGAATGCTAAAGGGTTTGGAATCTTTCTTTTTGGAGTAATGAAAATGTTCTAGAATTTTTAAGGTGATGAATGTACAACATTGTGATTATACTAAAAGCCATTGATTGTATACTTTGGATAGAATAGCCAGAAACAACAGCTATGTACAGTGGGGGAAACAGAGAGAGATTAAGAGGTGAGGATTTTATTGATTGTTTCTTTCTTTTTTTGTTTATTATTATTAATATTGAAATAATGAAAATGCTCTAATTATGAATGATGTGATGAATGTACAACTGTGTGATTATAGCAAATTCCATTGATTGTACACCTTGGAGGCATTGTATGCTTTATTAATATGTATCAATAAAATTGATTTTTTTAAAAGACATTAGAAAGCATTACAACCTTATTGCAAATAACACAACATATCAGACGTTGCATGATGCTGCTAATGCAATACTTAAGGGGAAGCTTATAGCACTATACCCCCATACCAGAAAAGAGGAAAAGGACAGACCAGATCATGTGGAAGTTCTCACTTCATGCATGAGCAATAGGAAGCTACACAAGGACTTTAAGCAGGAGACTAGCATAATTAGACTTCGATTTTTAAAACATTTCTCCATATAACACCAATTGTTCATGAGGATGTGGAGAGCCAGAACTCTCACTCACTGCTGGAGGGAGTGTAAAAAAGTTACAACAATTTTTGCAGAAAACATTGACAGTTTCTTATAAAAGTCAACATACATTCCCTAAGACCCAGCAATTACATGCTTAGTAATTTAACGAAAAGAAAAAAGCCACTTATTCAGAAGGACAGGTACTGAAAGGTCCACAGTTCCCTTATTCATAATAGCCAAAAGATAGAAAAATACAGCTCTCCATCAAAAGATGAATGGATAAATAAAATGAGGTCTATTCATACAATGGAATACAGGTCAAGAAAAAGGAACAAACTAATGATACATGAATGAATCTCAAAATTAGGAAACTAAGTGAAAAGGGTCTCATGTATTCTATAATTCCATTGATATGAAGTTTTAGAATATGATGTTCAGTGGAAAAAATCAGAATAGTAATGACTTCAGCAAGGAGTAGGGTGAGGGATGACTGTACAATAAGGAACCTTCAGGAGGGAGTTATATTCTCTATCTTAATGGGTGTTTGGGTTACGTAGCTGTAAGCTGTGGTCAAAACTCAAAACATGTGCACTCTTGTTTATACATTTCATTGAAAATTTTACATCAAGGAAAAAGGAACTAAACAAATGTTGAAACCAAATGAGAAGTCATATTAAGGAGAAGAGTACATCATGTTTGAAACTTGCTTTAAAATTCAAAAAAGAACCTTTTCGGTAATCTAAGCACCTCTTAAAATATATTTATATATAAATAAATAAATAAATAAATAAATAAATAAATAAATAAATAAATAAATAAATAAATAGAGGTGGGAACAGAGAGATGGAGAGGTGAGGAATTTTCTTGTTTATTGTTTGTCATTTTTTGTTTACTATTATTGTTGAAATAATGAAAATACTCTAATAATGATTGAAATGATGAATGCACAACTATGAGATTATACCAAATACTATTATTGTACACATTGAATGAATTGTATGCTTTGTTAATATGTACCAATAAAATAGATTTGTTTAAAAAAAAAATTCAAAAAAGAAAAACCAAGATGTATGTATGTATGTATGTATGTATGTATGTATGTATGTATGTATGGATGGATGGATGGATAAGTAATAAAGCAATTGTAGGAACAGGCCAATGGTAGAATTTGGTACTGGGAAAATGAATGTTTACTGTAAATTTCTTTCAACTTAGCTATATGCTTCAAACTTTACTTTATAAAATGTTGTGAAATTTACAACTCTGGATACAGGGCAAAAACTTGATCTGGGATGTCAAGAATAGAAGTAGACAGACCAGAGGGAAGGTGTAGAGACACCCAGCAGGGACGCTTTGGCATATTTGAATCAATGTTAGAGAAGGGAGAAGCAACAGACATGAGACGTGTTCAGATCCTATAGACAGGATTTGAGGGTGCTTTGGGAACAGAGGCTAGGAAAGAAGATCAAGAATTTTTCAGTAATTGTGACTCTTACCATTAGATGGGAATGAGGAGACTGGTTATCATGCATGTAGATTGTTGAATAAGATCCCTGGAGACTTCTAAGTGCTTTGTTACCTAAGGCATTATATCAAGGAGTCTGGGGTTTGTAGGTAAGGAATAGTCTTTTGTTATAAATTTAGATATTGTTGGCAAATATTAATGATAAATGGAGATTTGGGTATGAATGAAATTACCAAGAGAGGAGAAGACACTATAAGGTAAAGCAGTGAAGAATAATACATTTAGAGGCTAGAAACAGAGGATAAGATAATAAATACAATGATGAAAAGAAGAAGGAGGAAGACAAAAAAGAGGAGGGGAAGAAGATTTAGAAAGAAATGAACCATAAAAATAATGATGAAGAAGCTTATGTACAAACTAAAAACTAAAACAAAAGTTCCAGTGTTGGCAGTTTTTTGGTTACAGAATAATGTTTCCCTTTTCTGAAAGGAAAAAATAAATTAAAATAAACCTCTCTTCAGCAGGTCACTAAAATGGAAGGCTGCCTGACACCATCTCTCGTCCTCTTCAGGGTGGCAAGGGGAGGACACCACGCAGACATGGTGAGGAGCAGTGAATTTTGTCTCTTCCCTAAACTCTCACTGCAAGGATATGGGTCAGAGCGTCAGGGTCCAGGTAATGTTCTCCAAGGCAGAATATAAAGAGACCTCATTCAAAATGTACCCAGCAGAGGGATTGTGGGAACATGGCCTACAGGTTAGACATATAATTCTCAGCTCTGACTAAAACAACAAAGAAAAAGCCAGAGGCTGCTGTGGGGACCTTCTTTGGGGTACAGCAAACCAGGACACTGCTTACCCACTCCCAAAAGAGCGAGGGTCAGAGACATGAAGAAGCCAAAACAAGTAATCATGAGTTATTAAACCTCCCAGCTGCTGGGAAGGGCTCTCCTCCCCCCACCCCTGAGATAGTAAGCGAAGGTAAAACTCCTGGTGATTGTATCTAACTGATAGTAGAGCAGACGTCTCCCTCCACGGGAAGGTGCTCTGAGTCATCTAGGAGGGTACTGGATAGATAGGGAAGCCAGGAATAATCAGGGGTCGCTTACCTCGGGGGCTGGAAGGGGCACCCATACCCGGCCCTCAGGGCAGACAGACTAGGTGGAGACCCAGCCCCCTACTCCAAAAAGGAGTGTTACCGCAGATTCCCTAAAAGGAAGAGGGGTCTGGGAGAGTGATTTTTGGGGTGAATTTAGACAGCTGGACCCCCCTTGAATATTGAAAGGGACCCCGACTAGACAGGGAGAGGGGAGGCGGATTGCCTCAGGGCTGGCGGTCATGCCCAGCCACCTAGGTAAAGAGAGGAATTACATCAGTGAGGAGGCAGAAACGGGGTGATCAGCACCACTCCAGCTGCCTGCAGGGCATCTAACCTGGCCAAGGGAAAGGGGGCAGATAGTGTTCTGAGAGGCTAAACAACCCAAGGACCCAGAATGGCTCAGCGGGAGAATTCCTGCCTAGCATATATCAGTCCCTGGTTTACTTCCTGGCTATTCCTTGAGAAGAGATCCAACAGGTTATCAGGCATCCAGTTGAAACTTTATGACAGAGAACATATAGACATTTTCTTTGGTTTAGCTTTTCTTGGACCTCTTATTTTTTTAAAAAAGGCTTATTTTCTTTTATTTCCCTTACTTTACTCAGTAAAACCCAGTTCAAACCCTGCAGAGTACAGGCTGCAGTGTGAGAGATTGAGGGACACCAGCACTTTTATTCTTTTGATTAATGATCTATTCTACCTACACTATTTCTTTTCATTCCTTCATCTTTATATCTTTTGTTTTTCATTGTTGCACTTTCATTCTACCTCTTTTATTTGGTCTCCAATTTTTCTTCTTTATATTTCTCCCTCTCTTTTTTTCCAAATACTTTCTCTTTCTTACTTTTTTCTTTCTCTCTTTTCAGTTTTCTTTTTCCCTCTTCTTGCCATTTCCAGCATTTTAATACATTCTATATATTTTTTCTCTATGCTGTTCCTTGTTTCATTTTTTCTATTCCACTTTCCTAATATTATTCCTCTGTGTTTCTTACTCATATTAATCTTTCAATTTCCTAGGTTTTGTACATTTGTTCTCCTACCTATTGCTATTGCCATTGCCATTATTATTCTTTTTGTCTTCCTATTGCTTTCTTTCTCTGGCCCTAATTTTTTCTTTCAAAGGAATATAGGCAGATCTCTTTCACCAAAAAATGACTGAGTGGGGGCAATATCCTGCCTGAGTGAGCTGTTTTGGGAACCCACAGAATAGGAGGCTTCAGGGCATTGATCTGGTGGGAGCTGGGCAAAGAGATAAATTCCTCAAGGTGTTGCTGGCTCGATTCTTGGTTACTGTGTTTCCTCTTCCTTCATTTCCCCTTTGCTGTGTATACTGATTTTCTATACCAACACCATCTCTTTTTGTTCCCTCATCATTCTATCTTCTTCTTCCTGTTGTTCTTTACATTCCACCTGTCTCTGTTTAGTCCTCAATTTTCCTGGTTTTTATTTCTACCTTGTCTATCCTATTTTATTTCTTTTATTAACATTTTTTCTTTTTGTCTTTTCTTTTCTCTTTCCCTCTCTCCTCATCATGCTGGCTGTTTAATTCAGTCTATATTTAGTTTCCCATTTGATTGTTAGTGCCCCACTTTTTTATCCAAATACTCTACACTACTTACATGAGTTAAACATTCACTTTCCAAGGTCTTAAACGTTGCTTTTCTAACAATTACTATTATTATTACTATTATTCTTTGACTTTTCTTACCTCTTTCATTTCTCCGGCCCTAATTTTTACCTCCAAGGAAACATAGACAACAACAATGAAATGGAATAAGAAGAACTAAGTGTCAAAGAGAAAATTTAACACACACTCAAAAACAGCAATTAAATAAAACCCTAGAATAAAGAAAGAAGCTATTCAACTGAATAAACCCACCAAGATAAAAATATGACCAGAGGGCCACAAAAAAATTACAAACCATAAAAGAAACAGGAAGACATGGCCCAGTCCAATGAACAAACTAAAAACCAGGAAGTGGTAGAGAACACTGAACAACTAATCAAAGCCATCCAAACAAATATCATTGGCCAACTTAACAAAGCGAAGGAAGACATTAAGGATATTAAGACGAAACTGGGAGAACATACTGAAAAAATTGGAAACATACATAAAAAGATGATGGATAATATGGTGATGCACAGCACAATCCAAGAAATCATAAAGACACTGGAAGCACATAGCTATATATTTGAACAGGTGGAGGAAATAATTAGTGATGTTGAAGACAATACATCTGAAATCAATCAGATAGTAGAAAAGATAGATAAAAAGATAGAAAAAATCCAGCAGGGACATAGGGATTTGAATGACAACACAAAATGCACAAACATATGCATTATAGGCATCCCAGATGGGGAAGAGAAGGGAAAGGGGACAGAGGAGTGTTAGAGAAAATAATGGCTGAAAACTTCCCAACCCTATTGAGGGATATGGATGTACAAGTCCAGGAAGCACAGCCAACCCCAAACACTAAAAATCCCAACAGGCCTACTTCAAGACATATATTCATGAAACTGTCCAACACTCAAAAAAGGGAAAATACTGAAAGCAGCAAGAAAAAATAGAATGATCACATACAAGGGAAAGTCAATAAGATTAAGTGCTGATTTCTCATCTGAAACCCTGGAAGCAAAAAGGCAGTGGTATGACATAGTTAAGGTACTAAAAGAAAAACTTCCAGCAAAGAATTTTCTATCCAGAAAAGCTTGCATTCAAAAATGATGGAGAGTTCAAAATATTCACAGAGAAACAGAAATTAAGAGATTATGCCAATAAAAAATCTGCCCTTCAAGAAATACTAAAGGGTGTTCTGCAGGTTGAAAGGAAAAAACAAGAGAGAGAGTTGGAGGAGAGTGTAAAAACAACTAAAAAGACAAAAAGAAAAAAAAACAACATATGACATATATAAACCCAAAGAAAATATGACTAATGTAAGTAAGTCCTTGAGAGTAATAACACTGAATGTTAATGGATTAAATTCACCAGTCAAGAGACACAGATTGGCAGAATGGATAAAGAAATATGACCCATCTATATGTTGTCTACAAGAAACCCACCTAGACCTAGGGATTCAAGTAAGCTGAAAGTGAATGGCTGGAAAACAATCTTACAAGCAAATAACCAAAAAAGGGTGGGAGTAGCTATATTATTATCGGACAAAATAAACTTTAAATACAAAACTATTGTAAGAGACAAAGAAGGACACTATATACTAGTGAAAATGGCAATCTTTCAAGAAGAAAGAACAATCATAAACATTTATGCGCCTAACAGGGGCACCACAAAATACATGAGGCAAACACTGGAAAAACTAAGTGGAATAAAATAGATGCCTCTACAATTATACTGGGGGACTTTAATACACCATTATCACCACTAAACTGAACATCTTGACAAAGAATCAATAAAGAAACAAAGACTTTGATTAATATATTTGAGGATCTGGAT
The DNA here is from genome assembly GCA_026826555.1 of Tolypeutes matacus. Classification (NCBI taxonomy): domain Eukaryota; kingdom Metazoa; phylum Chordata; class Mammalia; order Cingulata; family Chlamyphoridae; genus Tolypeutes; species Tolypeutes matacus. The sequence goes on along the minus strand of JAKSZT010054542.1, from coordinate 1,265,088 downwards.
CTAATAGACATATTCAGAACACTAAACCCAAATACAATGGGATATACATTCTTCTCAAGTGCACATGGATCATACTCCAAGATAGACCACATGCTAGGCCACAGAAAAAAATCTCAATGAATTCAGAAAGTTTGAGGTTATACAAAGTAATTTCTCTGACAACAATGGAATGAACTTGGAAATCAGTAAGGGTCAGAGAACCAGATTAGGCACAAAGATGTGGAAGTTAAGTGACACACTCTAAGACAAGAGTGGGTCTGGAGGAAATCTCAAAAGAAATCATCTATTACCTTGAAATGAATGAAAATGACAACACAACCTTTCAAAACCTATGGGAGGCAACAAAAGCTGTACTGAGAGGGAAATTCATAGCCATAAATGCATATATCAAAAAAGAATAAAGAGCTAAAATAGAAGACCTAGATGCACACCTGGAAGATTTACAAAAACAAAAACAAACTAACCCAAAATGAAGTAGAAAGAAGGAAATAACAAAGATCAGTGCAGAACTAAATGAAATAGAAAATAAGAAAACACTAGAAAAAATAAAAAAGCCAAACGCTGGTTCTTTGAGAAGATCAATAAAATTAACAAACCCTCAGCTAAACTAACAGAGAAAAAGAGAGAGAAGATGCAAATACACAAAATAAGCAATGAGGGAGGGAATATCACCACTAACCCACAGAAATAGAGTATCACAAGAGGATAATTTGAAAAATTATATGCAAACATTAGTGATAATTTAGAGGAAAAGGACAAAATCCTCAAAACACACAAGCAGCCTACATTGATGAAACAAGAAACTGATTACCTCAATAGGCCAATCACAAATAAAAAGATAGAATCAGTCATCAAAAAACTCCCAACTAAGAAGAGCCCAAGACCAGACGGTTTCACAGGTGAATTCTACCAAACATTCCGGAAAGAACTAACACAAATCCTGCTTAACCTCTTCCAAAAAATAGAAGTAGAAGGAACATTGCCTAACTCATTCTATTACAACATTACCCTAATAAAAAAGCCAAAGAGGCCACGAGAAAGGAAAATTACAGACCAATCTCTCTAATGAACCTAGATGCTAAAATCCTCAACAAAATATTTGCTAATCACAATCAACAACACATCAAACAAATTATACACCATGACCAAGTGGGTTTCACCCTGGGTATGCAAGGATGATTCAACTTAAGAAAATCAATCAATGTAATACACCACAGAAAGAGATCAAAAGGAAAAAAAACCACATGATCATCTCTATAGATGCAGAAAGAGCATTCAGCAAAATACAGCACCCTTTCCTGATAAAAAACACTGCAAAAGATAGGAATAGAAGGAAACTTTCTGAACATGATAAAAGGTATATATGAAAAACCCACAGCTAACATCATCTTCAATGGTGAAATCCTAAAAGCTTTCCCTCTAATATCAGGAAGAAGGCAAGGATTCCCACTATCACCACTCCTATTTAACATTGTGTTAGAAGTACTTGCTTGAGCACTGAGGAAATTTGGAAAGGAAGAAGAAAAATTTCACTATTTGCAGACGACATTATCCTATACATAGAATGCCCTGAGAAATCTACAACAAATGAGTTTTGTAAAGTCGCAGGCTATAAGAACAATGCTCAAAAATCAGTAGCATTTCTATACACCAAAAACAAGCAACCTGAGTCAGAAATCAAGAAAAAAAAATACCATTTACAATAGTAACAAAAAGAAGCAAATACCTAGGAGTAAATTTAACTAAAGATGTAAAGGACTTACATACAGAAAACTACACAACACTGTTAAAAGAAATCAAAGGAGACTTAAATATCCCTGTTCGTGGATAGGAAGACTAAACATCATTAAGATGCTTATCCTACCCAAACTAATGTACAGATTTAATGCAATCCCAATAAAAATCAACACAGCATTTTTTAATGAATTGGAAAAACTAACTACAAAATTTATTTCAAAGGGTAAGAGGCCCCAAATGGCCAAAGACATATTGAAAAAGAAATATGAAATTGGAGGTATTACATTACCTGACTTTAAAATGTACTACAAAGCTACAGTGGTAAAAACTGCATGGTATTGGCACAAGGATAGACATACCAACCAATGAAACCAAATTGAGAGTTCTGATATAGATCCTCACATATACAGTCATCTGATATTCGACTAGGCCACCAAGCCCACTCAACTGGGAGAGAATGGCCTCTTCAACAACTGGTGCTTGGAGAACTGAATATCCATATGAAAAAGAATGAGAGATGAACACCATCTCACTCATTATACAAAAATCAACTCAAGATGGATCAAAGATATAAATATGAGAGCCAAGACCATAAAGACCTTGGAAGATAATGTAGGGAAGCATCTACAGGACCTTGTAATAGGAAATGGTTTCATGAACTTCACATTCCAAGCACAAGCAGTGAAAGAAAAAATTAGATAAATGGAATCTCCTCAAAATTAAAAACTTTTACACCTCAAAGGATGTTATCAAGAAAGCAAAAAGGCACCCTACCCAATGGGAGAAAATATTTGGCAACCATATATCTGATAGGAACCTAATATCCAGCATATATAAAGAAATCCTACACCTCGAAAATAAAAAGACAAACAACCCATTTTAAAAATGGGCACGGGTGATTTGAATAGACTCTTCTCCAAAGAGGAAATACAAATGGCTAAAAAGCACATGAAAAGAGGCTCATCATCTCTAGCTATTAGGGAAACACCAATCAAAACTATGAGATACCATCTTACACCCATTAGACTAGCGGCCATTAAAAAAACAGAGGACTGCAAGTGTTGGAGAGGATGTGGAGGAATAGGAACCCTCATCCACTGCTGATGTGAATGTAGAATGGTGCAGCCATTGTGGAGGACAGTTTTGTGGTTCCTCAGAAAACTAACTATAGAACCGCCATATGATCCAGTATCCCACTGCTGGGTATATAAACTGAAAGCAAGGACATGAACAGATATATACACACAAATGTTCACAGCAGCATTGTTCACTATTGCCAAAAGTTGGAATCAACCCAAATGTCCTTCAACAGATGAATGGATAAACAGATTTTTGTATATACATACCAGGGAATATTACTCGTCTGTAAGAAGAAATACAGTATAAACACACGGATTAACATGGATGAATCTTGAGCACCTCATGTTGAGTGAAGCAAGCCAGGCATTGAAGGGACAAATATTATATAGCCTCACTGACATGAAATAAGCAAATTAAGCAGACTCACAGAGATAGAGTCTGGAAGATAGGCTTACAGGAGGAAATAGAAAGGGAGCAGAAGGTTGGGCGCCTATGCCCACATGGGCAAAATCTATAAGTTAGAAGTGTGTAGTTGTACAGTGGAGGGGCAGGACAGCGGTGTAATGATACTGTTGTGTTGGATGGTTTTTCAGAGGTGGGTTGGGAAGGGTGGGTTGGACTATCCGTGGAACTGGGGGGAGGGTTGGGGGAGGTAGCAGATGAACACTGGGGATTGGCAGATACATGGTTGAAACTGCAATGTTGCAAATGCTCTGTTGGCAATATGGCAAGTGAGGGTTGCTGGTTGGGGTGTTGGATGTGGGGGGCGTTTGGGACAGGGAGCACCTGTGGAAGGTCCCTCGGGAGTGTATGAGTGTTCATCTTGCCATAGTGTGTTATACCAGTGGGTGGAGACCCACATAATGAGTGGTAAGGTAGTGGACTCCCATTCTGGGGTGGCCCACTATATTCTCAGTGAGAAGGGCAGGAGTATCTCGAGAGCATAGGCAGTGCCTAATAGGGGAGGGCAGACAAGTGTGTCAAGCCCTCAGTGTTGTTGCAAATAACTATGAATCTTGTCCTTCAAGGAGTGAAGCCTGCTGGTTGCTGTGGGTCCCAAGGGGAGGGGGTGGAAGGAACCGAGTAGATGGAACAGGGGGTATTTTGGGGGTGATGGAAGTGTTCTACATGATATTGCTATGACAGATACAGGCCATGTTAAATTACATCAAAATTTATAAAATTGAATGGTCCAAAATGTAAACCATAATGTAAACCATTGACCATGGCTGGTAGCTATGTTTCAATATTTGTACATCAGCTGTAACAAACGTACCATCCACATATAAAATGTTATTAATAGGGGAAGGGGAAAAGGGGGAGGATGTTGGGTATATGGGAGTCTCCTGTATTCGGTTTGTGACTTTTCTGCAACCTAAACCTTTTTTTAAGACAAAATAAAAAAGTAAGGGACTGGGAGAATACATGGAAGAAAATATCACTGTACATATAGGACAACAGATCTTACAGTGATGAAAGGCAAAATGTCAAAAAAAAATTATATTTTTTCATTAGTTTCTATTATCCCAAATTTTTTTTTACTTTTTAAATTGTTTTGTATTTTCTTTCTTATTTTTAAAACTATCATTATTATTTCATTTTCTCATTAAGGCTTGGATCTCAGAAGGGTTACAACTGTGACAGGGGAGGATCATTGCTGTGGGGTGTCAGTGATGGGGGAAACATGGCAGGAAACTCACCTGGGCATACATATAAGGCATATAATCATGTTCAAGTATTCATGGGACATTGTCATGGTGGCTGGAGATTTACACAATAACCAAAAGAATATCAAATTCCCATCCAGGGGAGCTTTGCCACATTCTCTAATGGAACACCAAATATTCCCTGAGTACAGGGCAATGACTAGTGAAGCAGGATGGCCCATTGATGTGCCCTTGATATTGATCACTGTACTTATGTACCTTTACTCTTGAAATGGAAACTTAGCCTAGTATTATAGGGTTCCTAAGAGTTTCATCCTGGGATCCTCCTTGTTGCTCAAATGTGGCTTCTCTCTAAGCTGAACTCAACATATAAATACATTACCTTCCCTCCCAGTATGGGACATAACCCCTGGAGATGAAGCTCCCTGACACCAAGGGATTACTACCAAGCACCTACTAGCAATGCAACTGGAAAAGGACTTTGACCAAAAGGGGGGAAATGTAGAGATAACTGAGTTTATATGGATAAGAGACTTCAATGTGAGTCTGGAGGTCATTCCAGAGGTAATGCTTAAGCATATCTCAACAGGATCTCATTGATCACCAAAGTAGATACTACCCCAAATAACGGTGCTCCAGAGGTCTCTGGAGACATCCAGACACTACAGTCAGGGCAGATAGCTCAGGAGTTTGGCACCCTGCCTGTTGGCCCTACTTTAGAATTTATGCTCCAAAGGGTGACAGGATTAGACTCCGTTGTGGTTTCCCTACACATGGCTCTTCTCTTCTTCTATTTGAACCTATAATTAGTACTAGATTTAGTAGGTATACATTCAAGAGACTTAAATCTTTGGGCTGTCCATGTGCCAGCTGGGCCTCGAATCTCAATGGAGTTGCAACACCTACTCTCCAGTTCATTGGACTCACCCAGGACAACTAACAAGGAGATAATAATGGACAACTACCATACCAAGGAAATGAGAAAATCTACAACTGCAAGCAAGAGAGTCCCATCCATTGGCCCTAATGGATCACAGCCCCCTCTCAATTAGAGGTAGAGTGGACATCACCATTCCAGAATCCTCAGGATTGGGGAATGAACTATGGACTAAAGTAGACTACCATTATTCCACTATAGACTTACTGTGATTCTAGCAATGGAAGAAATTATATCGTTGTTATGGAGGCAGTGGCCACTGGAGGTTCTGAGGGCAGGGAGAGAGAAAAACAGGTGTAATGTGGGGGCATTTTTGGGACTTGGGAATTGTCTGAATGACATTGCAATGACAGATACAGGCCATTATATATCTTGCCATAACCTACAGAATTGCGTGGGAGAGAGTGTAAACTACAATGTAAACTTTTGGCAATGCTCCAAAATGTGTTCATCAATTGCAATGAATGTTCCACACTAATGAAGGATGTTGTTAATGTGGGAGATGTGGGGAGAGGGGCATATGGGAATCCCCTATATTTTTTTATGTAACATTTATGTAACCTAAATGTCTTTTTTAAAAAATAAGTTCAATATGGTGGCCTTTTGCAGACATTGGAATTGTCCTGAATGATGTTGCAGTGATGGATACAGGCCATTATATATCTTGTCATAACTTACAAAATTGTGTGAGAGAGAGTTTAAACTATAATGTAAACTATAATCCACACTTAGTGGCAATGCTCCAATATGTGTTCATCAATTTTTAACAAATGTACCATACTAATGAAGGGTGTTATTAATGTGAGAAACTGTGGGAGGGGTAGGGAGTGAGACATATGGGAATCGCCTACACTTTTTATGTAACGTTTATGTAATCTAAGTATCTTAAAAATATACTACCTGATTTCAAGATTTACTATACAACTACAAATATCAAGAGTGTGGTATTACAACAATATAAGGTGTTGATGGAAGGGTGATGTCAGAATTTCTGCACATTATGCATGATTGTTTTTTAATCTCACAATTTCTCTAATAAAAAATGGAAAATAAAATAAAATGCATCATAGTTTTCTGAATACAAGTACTTTATGTCCTTGGTTAATTTTCACCCTAAATATTTGGTTCTTTTAGTCGTTATTGTAAATGGAATTTTTTTCTTGACTTCCTCCTCAGATTGTACATTACTAGTGTACAGAAACAATACTGGATTTTGCATATTAATCTTTTATCCTGCCACTCTGCTGGAATCGCTTATTAGCTCTAGCAGCTTTGTTGAAGATTTTTCAGGACTTTCTAGGTATAAGATCATATCATCCGTAAATAGCAGAAGTTTTATTTCTTCCTTTCCAATTTGTGTACCTTTTTTTCTTGCCTGATTGCTCTAGCTAGAACTTGTAGCACTATATTGAATGACAGTGGTGACAGTGGGCATCCTTTCCTAGTTTTGGATCTCCAGGAAAGCTTTCAGTCTTTTTCACCATTGAGTACAATGTTAGTTTTTCATATATGGACTTCATCATGTTGAAAAAATTTCTTTCAATTCCTATATTTTGTAGCACTTTTATCAAGAAAGGATGCTGTATTTTGTCAAATGCATTTTTGGTGTCTTTTCTTCTTTGATTTATTAATGTGATGTACAACCCTGATTTATTTTCTTCTGTTGTACCATCCTTGCATACCTGGTGTAAAATCCACCTGATCATGATGAATAATTCTTTTAATGTGTTGTAGGAGTTGGTTTGCAAGTATTTTATTGAGGATTTTGCATCCATATTCATTAGGGAAATGAGTCTGTAATTTTCTTTTTTTATTATATCATCATCTGGCTATGCTGTTAGGGTGAAATTGGCTTCTTAGAATGATTTTGGTGTCATTCCTTCTTGTTCAATTTTTTTTAAAGAGTTTGAGTAAGACTGGTGTTAAATCTTCTTTGAATGCTTGGTAGGACTCACCTGTGAAAGCATTTGGTCCTGGGCTTTTCATTTTGAGGTGTTCTTTGATGACTGTTTCAATTTCTTTAATTGTGATTGGTTTGTTGAGGTCTTCCATATATTCTAGGGTCAGTGTAGGTTGTTCATACATTCCTAGGAATTTTTCCATTTCATCTACATTGTCAAGTTTGTTGGTGTACACTTGTCCATAGTATCCTTTTATGATATCTTTTACTTCTACAGTGTCAGTATTAATGTCCTTGTTTTCATTTTTTATTTTATTTGGATCTTATCTCTTCTTTTCTCTGTCAGTCTGGCTAAGACTTTGCAGATATTGTTAATCTTCTCAAAGAACCTACTTTTGGTTTTGTTAATTCTCTCGATTGTTTTGTGTTGTTGCTGTTCTCAATTTCATTTATTTCTGCTATGATCTTTGCTATTTCATTCCTTCTGCTTGCTTTGGGAATAGTTTGCTGTTCTTTTTCTAGTTCTGCCAACTGTGTAGTTATGTCATTGATTTTAGCTTTTTTTTTTTTTTTTTAATGTAACCATTGAGGGCTAAAATTTCCCTCTCAACACTGCCTTCACTGCATCCCACAGGTTAATATGCTGTGTTTTCTTTTTTATTCATCTTGAGATATTTATTGATTTCTCTCACAATTTCTTTGACCTACTCATTGTTTAAGAGTGTTATTTAATCTCCATATATTTGTGACTTTTCCCTTTTTCCACCTGTTGTTGATTCCCATCTTTATTCCATTATGATGAGAAAAGGTGCTTTGTGTAATTTTGATCTTGTTGAATTTATTGAGATCTGCACTGTGACTGAACATACAATCTATCTTGGAGAAAGATCCATGAGAACTTGTGAAGAATTTATATCCTGCTGTCTGGGGGTGAAATGTTCTGTATATGTCTGTTAGATTAGTCCATTTATTCTACTATTCAAGCTCTCTATTTCTTTTTTTTTTTTTTTATTGTGGGTAAAAATAAAAATTTTCACAATACATACCAACATTTGCAAAATGATATATAAATATATATGCATATATGTGCATTTGCTTACAAAATGTTATTTATGTATATATATAAATATATTTTAAGAGGTGCTTAGATACCCAAAATATTACACGGAACCCACTGGGATTCCCATGTTGCCCACCTCCCACACCTCCCACCACATCCCACACAAACAGCTCCCACAAGTGTGGCCCACCACCCTCAATGGACTTACACATCCTGGGGCCTTGCCACCAACCATAGACCACAGTTCACACCGTAGACCACACTCTCTCCCACACAGTTCTGAGTGTTGTGTGCTGATTTAAAATGACCTACATCCGTTGCCACAAAGGTACTCAGGACAACCTCCAAATCCCAAAGAAGCCCCTGTATTTCAACTGCTCGTCCCCTCCCTGCCCCAAAAGTGTCAAGTGGCCACTGGCTCCACCTCATTGTTATAATTTCTTGCATTGCTAGAATCACCATATGTGTACAACAGAATACCATCAAGTCCACTCTAGTCCATAGTTCTTCCCCCAGTCCTGAGGGGACTGGGATGGTGATGTCCACTCCACCGCCAAGTGAGAGAGGGCTTATATCCCATGGATATGGTGGGTGGGATGATCCTGCCTGCAGATGCAGGCCCTCTCCATTCCCTGGGATGGCCATTGCCCATCGTTGTCTCCTCGCCAGATGACTTGGATGAGTCCATTGAGCTGTAGGGTAGGAGTTGCAGCTCCACCGAGATTCCACACACACGTGGCACATAGGTAGGCCAGAGGCTCCAGTCTCTGGAAGTATACCTAAAAACTTCAGCATCACATATAGGTTTGAATAGAAGGGACTGATGAACCATGTGCAGGGAGGACTTATTTGAGTCCAATTCTGTCACTCTCAGGAGCACAGATTCCAAAATAGAGCCCATTGATAAGGCATCAGTTTCTTCATCTATCCCCACTTATATAGGACCTGGGTGTCTCCAGAGCTCTTAGGAGCCCCTCTGTGTGGGGTGATAGGCTCTTAGATGTTCTATGAGCTCCTACTGAGGTGTGAGTAAGAGTTACCTCTGGGATGACCTCCCGACTCTCTTTGAAATCTCTTAGCCACTTGAACTCATTTGTCTTGTTTTTTGTTTGATTATTTGTTTTTGTTTTTTTTCTTCTCTTTTCTTTTTTTTTTTTCCCCTGAGTTTCCTTATGTTTGTCTCTTGCATGTAAGCTTATCATCTTGTTTCTTTTTCCTAGTAAGTGTATTTGATTATTGTATGGACTAAATGTTCATGGAGGATTTGGATCACAGAAGGGTTACAA
>JAKSZT010054542.1:1194369-1255321 GCA_026826555.1 Tolypeutes matacus | reverse complement strand
ATATACAAAATCGTTCAAAAGATCAAAAGATGGGGCATGGTCATGATAGGTGGACAATCACACAATAAATGAGGGAATCTGAATTCCTAGCCTGGAGAGCTCTGCCACAGTCTCCAAGGGAGCAGCAATAGTCCTCTGAGTGCAGGGACAGTGTCTGTCAAAAGAGGATGACCCACTGATGTGTTCTTTTTATTGATGACTACCCTTGTGAGTCTTTGCTCTTGTAACTGAGACTTAGCCTGCAGTTGTGGGGTGCCTAAGGGTTGCCACCTGGGAGCCTCCTTGTTGCTCAAATGTGGCCTCTCTCTAAGCCAAACTCAGCATATGATTGCATTGCCTTCCCCCCAACGTGGGACATGACTCCCGGGGATGAGCCTCCCTGGCAATGAGGGATTAATACCAAGTGCCAACTGGCAACACAACTGGAAAAAGACCTTGAATTAAAGGGGGAAAAGGTAAAGCTCTCTATTTCTTTACTGATTCTCTGCCCAGATGTTATATTCAATGCTGAGAGTTGTGAATTGAAGTATCCAACTCTTATTGTAGAGATATCAATTTCTTCCTTCAGTTATGCCAGTGTTTGCCTTGTGTATCTTGGGGCATCCTATTTAGGGGCATATGCATTTATCACTATTTCTTATTGGTTAATTGCCCTTTTTATTAATATATACTGTCATTCTTTGTCTCTAATAGCAGTTTTTCTTTTAAAATCTATTTCATCTGATATAAGTATAGCTACTCCAGCTTTTTGTTTGTTTGTTTATTTGTTTGTTTACTGCATGCGTGGAATAACTTTTACCAGCCTTTCACTTTCAATCTATTGGTATCCTTGGCTCTAAGGTGAGTATATAGATGGCTCATAATTTCTTATCCATTCTGCTAGTCTGTGTATTTTTATTGGGGTGTTTAATCCATTATCATTCAATGTTATAACTGTAAAGGCAGTTCTTACTTCACACATTTTGACCTTTGGCTTTTATCTGTCATATTTTATTTTCACCACTCTTTTGATACTTTCAGTTACTTTTGCTGATATAATCTTCTTTCTAGACTCTCTTCCAAGCCTGTCATGTCTTTTTTTTTTTTTTTTCAGGCTGTACTCCCTTTGTTATGAACTCTCTCAGTTTCTGTTTACCTGTGAATATTCTAAACTCATCTCGGTTTTGAAAGACACTCTTGGCAGATATAAGATTCTTGGCTGGCAGTTTTTCTCTTGCAGTATCTTAAATATATAATATCACTGCCTTCTTGCTTCCATGGTTTCTGATGAGAAATCATCACTTAATCTTATTGAGTATCCTTTGTCTGTGATGCATTATTTTTCTCTTGCTGCTCTCAGCATTCCATCTTTGTCTTTGGCATTTGTCATTCTGATTAATAAGTGTCTCAGAGTTGGTCCATTTGGATTTAATTGGATGAGAGTTGTAGCATATAAGTATAGCTTTGCAATATTTTCCTGCAATGTTTCACACAATGCATTTTATCTCTTAATAGTTATACAGCAAGCCTTGAGAAAGAACTGTTTGTGAGCTTCTGACTGACAATTATGCTGAGACTTCTCTCCTAGAAAATTCTAAGAATAATCTGATCTGTGAACTGATAACCACCTTCATATCAATAGAAAAATGTAACTTCAGCCTTACTGACAAACATTGTAAATGCTGGTTTACAGAGTTATTGTGAATGTGTAGCTTCTGCCCTGCTGGGAAACACTGTAAATGTCAGGCAATTGATTATCTGTCCTGAGGACTACACTTTTTAATCATGCTCCCTCCATCTGTGTGTGTCATGAGGTCTTAACAGAAACTCTGTTCTCATACCCTATGGGATATCTTTGTTCTGAAATCCCTTATATCACCCCTCATTTTCCCACCTCTTTGCAGAGTGCTACCTTCATTCTCTGGCCTGCCACCACAGGAGAATCTCTCCTGTACATAAGTCCCAATAAAGCTCATGTCTGAATCAATACCGAGTACTTCTTTGGTCTCATGGTAACCCTAACCTGTGCCCTTCAGGAGTTGGGCTGGAGCAATTGGCGAGCCAGCCAGGATTCTGAAGGAACACCAATAGCAGCGGGCATGAGCTCAGGGGAAGGAGAATACATGGGGGAAATCCCAGGTTGGGCTATACCATCCATTTGGAGAGGGGTGGCTGCCACCCTGGATAGTGGAGACCACTGAGAGATTCTGGGGACACCCTAAAAACTCCAGCAGGTATACTGGCTGTTTTACAGCAGTTAACAAAGCAACTGCACTTAAATGAGGGAAAGAGAGGGGGCAACTCAAGCATTAGAAGCACCATGCTCTGTCCGCCACCACAGATAGGATTTAGACAACAACCAAGCCTGGATCTATCACCATGTGAAGAGCTTCACCACATAAGGCACCTGTTAAATGCCCTTTTGCTTGCCAAACTGGACTTGTCTGAGCTTTTGGTCTGCTGAATCCCTCTAAGTTTGGTGGGAAGCTGTCATTTTACATGGCTCCCTGCTATACTCAGAACAATTGGCATAGTCTGCAGGATTCATCAGACCAAAGCATTAGCAAGGGTGGGGAATCCATGGGAGGGATATTCCAGGGGGGCCCACAGACTCTAGCTGGGGTGAGGTGACCTACTTGCTTGAACTGTTATGTAACACCACATAAGTATGGGGACACACCAAAAACACCGATGGAAGTAGAGCACATGCTGCAAGAACAGATTGTGAAGTTTAGGAAAGAGAGCAGACATTCTGCCACAGCAGTCAGCTGCCCATTGCTATTGGCAGTAAGGTTAGCTACAGCAGATTGTCTCAAGGAAGACAAAGAAATCCACCATATGAGGGAAGAGTTACAACTAGAATGGTGTTTACAGACTTCCACCTTTGCCTTAGTGACAGGTCTGTCAAGCAACTAGATAAGAAAAAAGAAAACATGGAAATATTGGACTGTCAGTTTTAAAGCTTAGGGGCTCATTAAAAAAAAAACCCAACCTGTGGTGTGGGCAGTCTTAAGTAAGAAGGATTGGGAACATAAGACCTGGAACCCCTGGGAAGAAGAAGATAGTGATCCAGATGTAGCACCTATAAAAGAAGAATCTTTAAATCTTAATGTTCGACTGCTTGTGCAAAGGAAGGCTACATCACAGATAAAACAATCCACACAAGCAGGAGTGCTAAACAGGCACTTGTCAATGAAACCATGCTTGTAAGAAAATATTCTGGTGGAGAGTTAACTGAAGTAGGGAAAACATCCTGCAGCAATCCACAAACCCCTTTCCACCTAGATGGTGCACCTGTAGTCTAGTGGGGCTGATGGAATTAGTATAACTGCTGGAAACAACAGAAAAAATTAACAACATTAATGTTCTCTGTTCTATTTCCATGTTCGTTCTAATTGGACCTGGATAGCCACATTAATAAAACTGCTGTTAATATAAAAAAATATTAAAGTTAATATTTAGTAACTTTTAAACTGGGCAACTCTATGAAAGTAAAAGAAAGGGGGAAATAAAGAAAAATGCTGGCTGTTTTGTAAGCCTGCAATTCAATCATGGCTTAGCCCTGGTAGCAGCCAGCCTCCCCTGCCAATCTGCCTCCAGAAAACTGTTCCAAAAATGTGTCCTTGAAAATGTTTCATATTGTATCTCACTGAAATGCTGATAAATAGTAAACTAAAGAAAGCATATAGTTTAAAAAAAAAAAAAAAGACATCCCTTATGAACTATCAATGTTCTAGTATTGCATGCTACTAGGTATTTTAAACAAAGAAAATTTAGGTTTGCATATAACCAAATTGAGGCATTTCTACAAGTTTGTTTAATTCTGATGGTAATTGTATCTTATAAGAGGTTTGCTTAGAGACAGTTTCCAAAAACATTTTGGTAACTTAAGTGTGTAAGGTATATAGAATATGTTTTTTTCTTTTTATTAAGAAAAAAGAGAATAATTTTGTCCTAAGATAAAATGACTGGTTATTAAGAAAAAAAAAGTGGGACAAAAGCTGAATGAATACAAAAGTGCAGAAGGTTCATGGAAAAGTAATTTTTATGGTCAAAGTTGGGTAATATTTGATGGGTCTATCTATAACATTTTTAAAGCCCAAGTATCAAGTAGTACACTGATGCAAACTAAAATTTGGTTCTCTCTGTTAAAGTGACAAAATTTCTCAAAGCACCAATCTGCTTGAGTGGAAGGTTGTAAAGTATTTTCTCCTGAATAATCAGTGTACAAAGCAGAAAGTCGTTTTTATCAAAATAGCTTCTTGTACTTTATGTTAACTTTATCATGTCCTTGATTGTATACGAAAACAATTTTCTCACTTTTAAAAGAACATAATGTTCAAACCTGAAAACTTCCAACATTTTGCTTTCTCAAAGTCTAACCCAAAAATGTATCTTTTTTTTATTTCTAACTATTGGAAAAGATTTGTTCTTTCACCTTGAAAAAAGTGAAGTACTAAAAACAAAGTCATTTGATATGTTTTATGTTAAAAGTGTTTAAAATGTTTTTTAAAAATTAAAAGGGATTTTCTAACCTTCTGTTAATCAGTTATATGGGTAAAATGTTGATATAAATATTTAAAGATTATATAAAATTCCTAAAGATTTAACAGTTTTCTACATAATATTAGTTAACCATACAATGCTGTTAATCATGGTTTTAATTATTTTAAATATGTTACATGTCAGAGAAACAATCTCTCCACCTGGGAATCAAGAGACAGGTGTTTTGGCCCATATTTGCATGGTTGTCCTATAAGAACAAAAGAAGCAGACTTGTGGCTACACAAAAAGAATTGCCTTCGAGGTGCTGCCATGGGGTGTTGCATTGCTAAAGCATTAGGTGTTCCTATAAGATATTCTGACTTGGTTTACAATACACAGGATTGTGAGGCCTGTTCTTGACACTGGCCTTGAACAATACATTTTTTAGCAAAGGGCATATATGTAAAGCTAATATATCCTTACGGGGCTGGCAAACAGATTACATAATTCCCTTGCCCCTTAGTTCTGGCAAATGGTACATGATGACCTGTGTAGATACCAATATGGGCCTTCTTCCAGCTTCCTCAATAGAACAAAGCTACCCAACAAAATACCATTAAAAGGTTAAAGTGGCTTAGTAGTTTGTGTGGAAAGCACTGTTGTGTAGATAGTGACCAAGGAACAGATTTCACTGGGCTTGACATACAACAATGGGCTAATGACCAAGATACTGATTGGTGTTTTCATTTACCTTATAATCCTGCAGGGGCAGGATTAATAAAAAATAAAAATTTACCAAAACAGAAAATAAAACAGTAAACTAATAACCACACATTACAGGGATGGACTTCAGTATTGCCAGACTCCCTTATGCACTTAAACCAGGCCCCCAGTACCTTGCATAGTGTCTCTCCATTTGAGTTATTAGCTAGGAGGGTCACTGCAACCCCTACAACAACACAGTTATCTGCTGCATCTCTTGGTCATGCTCCTGAAGTAGATGAAAATGTGCTACTGCTTTGGGCTCCTGCAACTCTACCAGCCAGCAATGGTTTGATATTTTTAGATCTACAATGAGCATTGCCTCCAGACTGGCTCCGTTTCATAGTGCCAGAGGGCACTATGCACCAGGCTGAGGGACACTGGAGCCTACATTTCTGTTCTCTCAAGGACCAATGGTGCTGCAGTATGCTGGCTGTGTGAAGGATACACCAAGTGGAGCAATAATTGCCAGAGTACTGTAGGTAGAACCTAAACAAACACAATTGGCATTAAGGCCTGCTCCCATGAAGGAACAACATGTATGGTATTGCAAACCTGGAGCTTGCCCATTAGCAGCCCATGTCTTAGGACCTATAGGAAAAACTCCAACTGTCATTTTGCTTACCAAAGAAGATCTCTCCCTCTTCGTGTACCCACTAAACACTTATGTTTGCTTCCTTAAGCTAAACTTCCTGCTTCACATGAGCTCATCCAATGTCTTCCTTGACTGGGCTGCCACTGTGGCAGCTGCACACAACCAAATGGACTGTTTGTATGTGGATATGTGCCAGCCTCCAGTAGCTCCAGTCTTCCTTGGAACATCCTTCCCTTATTTCTGACCAATTGAAGTAATTGGTTAATAATTATAAATCATGGCTGCTCTTCTAGGTGGCAATTCCCAGAACCTACAAACTCCTATAGTTACTCTGCTTCTGTTAAATATCTCTCCTCTCTTGTGAGGGAACACATCGACAAAACCCACCCTTCCATTGTATCAATTTGGGGTGGTCTCACATGCATGGTGGCAAAACATGGTGTCCTAGATGCTCAAGAAGCCTTCTGTCTCAAAAGAAGCAACAAATCTCGTCAAAGAACCCACTGTCATTTGGGGGGCTGCCATCACAGGTGTGTCACGGAGTCATCATCATCAGGCAGACTAAATAGAATGGATGGCAAAATGTATACCTACATATGGGAGCCTATAAAGCCCCTCAGAAGCAGGTTAATTGTGTGGAATGCACTTTTGACCATATCTACCTCATAATTGGACAGGAAAATGTACACTATATACCCTCTCCTACTGGGAAGTGTCTACAAAATTGTACCCACCACTCCTGAAAACCTCCCAGCTCTACAAGACTTTTGGCATTAGAGTAAAGCACTCTCTAGCATGGTGGAAGTGGCCACTTGCTATTGTCCTTCCTGACATTGGAGCTTTGGATGCTTTAACTCAAGTAACAGCCTTGAATCACTTCACTGCCCAAGATCTTAGTGACACTAAACATACTATAAGCCTCTTAAATGAAGAAACAACACAAATGAGAAAAATAGTATGATAAATTCCATGGCCTTAGGTATACTTACGGCTGCACAGGAGGGCACTTGTGCTATGACTGGCAGTTCTTGCTGGGCCTATATGCCTGATGAACATGCTAATGTTACCAATGTTTGGAATCATTACAAAAGTCAATCTATCATATGAAAACCCTAAGCTTAGTGGGCTCCTTTTCCTACTGGTTCACAAGCCTACACTCACATTGGATATACTCTTTAATGTTTGATAGTCTTATTGTAATAGTCATTTGCTTATAATCTGTTGTTTATATTGCAGCTGTGACTAATAGCAAAATACTGCCTTTGTAAAGCCCTTGTGGCACCTGCAGGGCTTCATGTGGAAGAAGTGGTGGGCAGATTCTAAGATTTGTGGGAAATGTAGACTCTAGCATATATTAAAGCTTTGCAGGGGATGGATGTGGCTTAAATGGTTGGGCATCCATCTCCCATATGGAGGGACCTGTGTTCAATCCCTGGGACTTCCCGGTAAAAATAAAGAAAAATATAGAAGGCACACAGGCCACCAGGCCCTGTGAGCGGGTGTGCCGCCAGGCCTCCTTGCAGGTGAACCACCAGGTCCCGTGCACAGGTGCGCCGCCAGGCCCTGTGCGTGGGGTGCCATCAGGCCCTGCAAGAGGGTGCGCCCCCAGGCCCCACACGTGGGTGCACCATCAGGCCTTGTACATGTGGGTGAGCCCCCAGGCCCTGCCGAGCCATGCAGCAAGATGATGACATAACAGGAGAGTGACACAAGGGAAAGCCAAGATGAGATGCACCAAAAAAAAACAAGAACTAAGGTGGTGCAAGGGGAAGTATGCCTCTCTCCCACATTGGAGTTTCCCAGGACCAAATCCTGGTGAAGACAGGAGGAGAAGGATGAGAAGAGAGGGCAGGAAACAGACACAGAGAATTGCCCAGTGAATGGACACAAAAACAGCAAAAACAGGGGACGAGGGGGGTTAAAAATGGATTGAAAGTAAATAAATAAATCTTTAAATTAAAAAAATGCTTTGCAATTTTTCCCACAACCCTTCCGGTTCTTTCCCCTTTAAGTCAGCATTTCATTTCTTAATAGTTACACGGCAAGCCTTGAGAAATAACTCTTTGTGAGCTCATGACTGATAATGTGTGCTTAGACTTCTCTCCCAGGAAATTCTAAGAATCTGATCTGTGAATTGCTTGACCACCTTCATATCAATAGAAAAATGTAACTTCAGTCTTACTGACAAACATCGTAAATGCTCTTTTTATGTAATTACTGTGAAGGATAACTTCTGCCCTGCTGGGAAACACTGGGAATGCCTGATCCTTGATTATCTGTCCAGAGCACTGCACTTTCAATCATGCTCCCTCCATCTGTGTGTGTCATGTGACCTTAGCAGAAACTCTGTTCTCATACTCTATGGAATGCTTTTTTGTTCTGAAACCCCTTATATCACCCCTCATTTTCCCACCTCTTTGCAGAGTGCTATCTTCATTCTCTGGCTTACCACCACTGGAGTCTCTCTCTCGAATATAAGTCCCAATATAGCTGATGTCTGACTCAGCACCAAGTATGTTCTTTGGTCTCATGGCAGCCCTAGCCTGTGCCCTTCAGGAGTTAGGCTGGAACAGGAGCATGCTGTGCTTCTTGGACAAGGATATCAATGTGTTTCAATAGGGTTGGGAAAATTTGAACCATTATTTCTTCTGCCCCTTCTTCCTTCTCTTCTCCTTCTAGGACACCCATTGTATGTATGTTTGCCTGTCTCTTGCCATCATTTAGTTCCCTGAGACCCTGATCAATTTTTTCAATTCTTTTCTTTATTTAATCTTTTGTGTGTTTGCTTTTGGAGATCATATCTTCAACCTCACTGATCCTTGTCTTCTGCCTCCTCAAATCTGTTGTTTTATGCCTCCAGTGTCTTTTTAGGAGGTACCACGGATTGAACCCAGGACCTCATATATGGGAAGCAGGCCTCTACCAATGAGCTATATCTGCTCCCCTCCAGTGTATTTTTTATTTCATTTATTGAGCTTTTCATTCCCATAAGATCTGCTAGTTTTCTATGTATGCTTTCAAATTCTTCTTTATGCTCACCCAGTGTCTACTTAATATCCTTAATCTCTGTAGCCATCTAATTGAATTTAAGATTTGTTTGAACATCTATGATTAATTGTCTCAATTCCTTTATGTCATCTGGAGGCTTATCTTGTTCCTTTCACTGGGTCATATTTCCTGTTTCTTGTTAGAGATTGTAATTTTTTGTTGGTGTCTTACTAGATGTATTTATTCTGGCAACAGTTTCTCTCTTTAGTTCATGGCTTTATTGCATTTTATCCCTTGCTGATTGTGTAGTAGGTGCCAAGGATATAGTTGGTACTTTAAGGTCTGGAGGCTGATGCTGCCTGCATGCCCCAGGAAACAATGAAGTTTTTCATACCTTTCTCCTCTGCCAGGTATAAGGATGGAGCCAAATCTGTGTGTAGTGATCCGAACTATGCAAGCCAAGACCATCTGTAGTTTCCTAGAGAGACTGATGAAGCTTCACACCACTTCCTCCCCTGCTTGGGGTGGATTAAAACTGCAGGTGTGGGCAGCAGACTAAGCTGTGAGGTTTAAAACTGACCACAGTTGCCCAGGTAGACTGGCATAGACTGGCCCTCTCCTCCCCTGACAAGGGGGAATGGACCCTCCAGGATGCCCAACCATCTAATCCATGTGGGCTGAAAGACCTGAAGTTGCCCTGAGAGGCTGAGGGAATAGTTCCCCTTCTGCTCTTTAAAGGGTGAGGATGGAATCACAGGCAACCAATAGACCAGTCTGTGCAGGCCAAAAGCAACTGCAGTTGCACAGAGAGGCTGAGGAGACACTTCTTCCCTCTTGTCCTATTGGGTGTTGGGGTGGAGCACAGGGGTCCAACAATCCACTTTGTACAGGGCAAAAGCAGTTGCCCAGAGAGGCTGAAAAAACACCAGCTTCTTCCTATCCTATGGAGGTGGGGCAGGGATGGAATCATAGACACTCAATAAATCAGTTTATGCAGGCTAAAAGCCCCTGCAGTTGTCTAGATAGACTGAGGAAACACAGAACCCCTCCTATCCTATTGGGGTGGGGAGATGGAACCCCAGGTGTCCAACTATTCAGTCTGTGATGGCCAAAAGCTCCTGCAGCTTCCCAGAGAGGCTGGTACAATTCCCCCCAGCTTCTGCCCAGCCAGAGGTAGGGCTGGAGCTTCCACTAGGTGAAAGAAGCCAGTCCCTACCATAACTGTGATTTCAGTCAACCCCTCTTTCTCTCATGCTGAGGGTGGAGTTAAAATGGTGGCTACCAGCCTCTTTCTGATTTAGACAGGTTCAAACTTTAGCTGTTCTTAGGATTATACTTTAGCCCACCAAATTTACTAATCAGTAGTTGAAGTTAGTGCCCAACTGTCTCTTCCTCCCCCATTTTTGGGAAGTGGAGTTCCAACTCCAGCCACAGAATAGCTCCCAAGGCAGCTTGTACTTCCAGTGGAGGATGATCACCGGCCTCCATGACATGGAGTGGCACTAATCATAAATCTTCACTAAAGATGGGCGGTCTCTTCCTTCCATTCTTTCAAGGATGTTGCAGAATGATATTCTGGTCTCCTGGGCCCTCCAAACAGGTGGTTTAGATAACGCTGGATGATTAATAACTGCCCTGTAGGATGAGCTGACTCTCGGAGCACCTTACTCTGCCACCATCTTGCCACTCCCCCAATGTCATTGTAATTTTGATCTGCATTCACTGATAGTGATGTTAAGCATGTGATTTTTTTGGCCTTTTGTCTTTCTTCTCTGGACAAATCTCTACTGAAGTCTTTTGCCCATCTCTTAATGAGATGGGTTTTTTTTTTTAATATATCATTAAGTTGTATGATCTCTTTATATAACATGGAGATCAAACCCTTATCAGATATGTGGTTTTTGAAAAAATTCTCACATTATGAATAGACTGCTTTTTCACCTTCTTAATAAAGTCATTTGACGTACAGAAGTGTTTGAATTTAAGGAGTTGGCATTAACCTTTTTTTTCCTTTATTGCTCATGCTTTGGGTCTAAGGTTTAAGAAACTACTGCCTACCAAAATATCTTGAGGATGTTTTCCAACATTCTTCTAAGAGTTTTATGGTTGTCACTTTTATATTTATGTCTCTGATCCATTTTGAGTTATTTTTTGTATAAGGTGTGAGATAGGGGTCCTCTTTCTTTCTTTTGGATATGGCTATCTAGTTCTCCCAGCACCATTTGTTGAATAGTCTGTTCTGGCATAGCTGGGAGGGCTTGACACCTTGTTGAAAATCATTTGACTAAAGATGTGAGGGTCTACTTTCAAATTCTCAATTTGATTCGATTGGTTAAAATGTCTGTCTTTATGCTAGTACCATGCTTTTTTTTACCACTGTGGTTAAGAAATTTGCTTTAATGCCAGGGATTGAGAGTCCTCCAAATTCATTCTCCCTTTTAAAGACATTTTTGTCTATTCTGGACCCCTCACCATTCCCAAAATATTTAATAATTGGCTTTTCCATTTCTGCAAAAAAAAAAAATGCTTTTGGGATTTTTTTTGAGATTGCATAGAATCTGTAAACTACTTTGGATAGAATTGACCCCTTAATGATATTTAATATTAAAATGCATGAGCACTAAATGTCCTTCCATTTATTTAGGTCTTCTTAGGTTGCTATTAGCAATGCTTTGTTGTTTTCTGAATACAAGTCCTTTACATCCTTGATTAAGTTTATTCCTAAATATATGATTCTTTTAGTTGCTATTATAAATTGAGTTTTTTACTGAAATCCTCTTCACATTGCTCATTATTAGTGTATAGAAATGCTATTGATTTTTGCATATTAATCCTGTGTCTGGCCACAATGTTGAACTCAACTACTATTTCTAGTAGCTTTGTTGTGTTGTGGATTTGGGGGGATTTTCTAGGTATAGAATCATATCATCAGCAAATAGCAAAAATTTTACCTATTCCATTCCTATCTGGGTGCCTATTAGTTCTTATTCTTGCCTAATTGCTCTCGTTAGAACTTGTAGGACACTATTGATTAACAGTGGTGACAGTAGACATCCTTGTCTTGTTCCTGATCTCAGTGGGAAAGCTTTCAGTCATTCACCATTGAGTACAATGTTAGTTGTGGGTTATTCAAATATGCGTTGTACCATGTTGAGAAATTTCCTTCTATTACTGTCTTTCATAGCGTTTTTATCAAGAAAGAATACTGTATTTTGCCAAATGCCTTTTCTGAATCAACTGAGATGATCATGTGATTTTTCTTCTTCAATTAATTAATGCGGTTTATTACACTAATTGATTTCTTGTGTTGTTGACCCACCATTGCATACCTGGGATGAAACCCATTTGATTGTGGTGTATAATTCTTTCAATGTGCTTTTGGATTCAGTTTGCAAGTATTCTGTTGAGGATTTGTTAAAAAGATATTTAGATTATATAAATGTTACATAAAAAATTCATGGGATTCCCATATGCCCTGCTCCCCACACCACCCACATTTGACCCCATTAACAACATCCTCCATTAGTGAGGTATATTCATGACAATTGATGAACACATATTGGAACATTGCCACTAAACATGGATTATAGTTTACATTGTAATTTATACTCTTTCCCACACAATTCTGTAGGTTATGGCAAGATATATAAAAGCCTGTATTTCATTACAATGTCATTCAGGACAATTCTCAAGTCCAAATAATTCCCCCGTATTACACCCGTTTTTCCTCTCCCTAACCTCAGAACCTCCAGTGGCCACTGCTTCCACATCAATGATATAAGTTCTTCAATTGCTAGAATCACAATAAGTCTATAGTAGAATACCAGTAAGTCTACTTTAGTCCACAGTTAATTCTCCAATCCTAAGAATTCTGGGAAGGGGATGCTCACTCCACCTCTAATTGAGAGGGAGCTTCCATCCCATATGTCCAATGGATGGGAATCTCTTGCTTGCAGTTATAAGCTCTCTCCATTTCTTGGTATGGTTGTTGTCCATCATCACCTCTTTGCTAATTGTCTTGGGTGACTCCAATGAACTGAAGAGTAGATATTGCAACTCCATTGAGGCTCAGGGCCCACCTGGCACATGGACAGTCCAAAGATTCAAGTCTCTTGAATGTATACCTACCAACCAGCGCCAACCACAAGTCCAAATAGAAGGGACCCAAGAGCCATGTGTAGGGAAACACAACTGAGTCCAATTTTGACACACTGGGGAGTACAAACACCAAAGGAGGGCCCACTGGCAAGGCACCAAACTTGTGAGCTATCTATCCTGACCATAGTGCCTGGATGTCTCCAGAGCCCTCAGGAGCCCTGCTATTTGGGGTAGTGTCTAATTTGGCAGCCAATGAGATCCTGCTGAGATGTGCATAAGCATAACCTCTGGAATGAACTTCCAAGCACCAACTAGCAGTGCAACTAGGAAAAGATCTTGACCAAAAGGGGGAAAAGATAAAGACAAAAGAGACTTCAAAGTGACTCTGTTGAGGATTTTTCTATCTATATTGATTAGAGAAATTTGTCTGTAATTTTATTTTACATATATATCATTTTTATCGGGCTTTGGTATTAAGGTGAAGTTGGCTACATAGAATAAGTTTGGTAACAGTCTTTCCTATTCAATTTTTTGGAAGAACTTGAGGAAGATTGGTATTAGACCATTCTGAATGATTGGTAGAATTCCCCTGTGGAGCCAGCTGGTCCTCGGCTTTTAATTTGGGGGGGTGGCTTTTCAAGACTGTTTCAATCTCTTTAATGGTGATTGATTTGTTGAAGTTTTTTATTTCTTCTTGGGTCAGTGTAGGCTGTTCATGTGTTTTTAGGAATTTGTCCATTTTGTCAATGTTGATTAGTTTTTGGCCTACAGTTGTTCATAATATCCTCTTTTTTTTTCAATTTATTTATTTTTTATTGTGGGTAAAAATCAAAATTTTCACAATACATACCAATATTTGTAAAATGATATATAAATATATATGCATATATGTGCATTTGCTTACAAAAATATATACATATATTTTAAGAGGTGCTTAGATTACCTAAAATATTACACAGAACCTACCGGGATTCCCATGTTCCCCATCTCCCACACCTCCCACCACCTCCCACACAAACATCTCCCACAAGTGTGGTCCATCACCCTCAATGGACTTACACATTCTGGGGCCTTGCCATCAATCATAGACCACAGTTCACATCATAGACCAGACTCCCACACAGTTCTGAATGGTGTGTGCTGATTTAAAATGGCCTACATCCGTTGCCACAATGGCATTCAGGACAACCTCCAAATCCCGAAAAAGCCCCTGTATTTCAACTGCACATCCCCTCCCTGCCCCGAAAGTGTCCAGTGGCCACTGGCTCCACCTCACTGTTATAATTTCTTCCATTGCTAGAATCACCATATGTGTACAACAGAATACCATCAAGTCCACTCTAGTCCATAGTTCTTCCCCCAGTCCTGAGGGGACTGGGATGGTGATGTCCACTCCACCGCCAAGTGAGAGAGGGCCATGGATATGGTGGGTGGGATGATCCTGCCTGCAGATTCAGGCCCTCTCCATTCCCTGGGATGGCCGTTGCCCATCATTGTCTCCTCGCCAGATGACTTGGATGAGTCCATTGAGCTGTAGGGTAGGAGTTGCAGCTCCACCGAGATTCCACACACACGTGGCACATAGGTAGGCCAGAGGCTCCAGTCTCTGGAAGTATACCTAAAAACTTCAGCATCACATATAGGTTTGAATAGAAGGGACTGATGAACCATGTGCAGGGAGGACTTATTTGAGTCCAATTCTGTCACTCTCAGGAGCACAGATTCCAAAATAGAGCCCACTGATAAGGCATCAATCTCTGGGGCTATCCCCCCTTATATAGGACCTGGGTGTCTCCAGAGCTCTCAGGAGCCCCTCTGTGTGGGGTGATATGCACTTTGATGTTCTATGAGCTCCCACTGATGTGTGTGTAAGCATTACCTCTGGGATGACCTCCAGACTCTCTTTGAAGTCTCTTAGCCACTTGAACTCATTTGTCTTTACCTTTTCCCCCTTTTATTCAGGTCTTTTTCCAGTTGTGTTGCCAGTTGGCACTTGGTATTAATCCCTCATTGCCAGGGAGGCTCATCCCTGAGATATATATACATGGATATATCTCATATGGATATATATATGGATATATCTCATAATATGCTCTTATTATTTCTCATAACAATGCAGGGTAAGGGGTGACTCCCCCATCTCATTTCTGATTTTGTTTATTTGTATCTCCTCTCCTTTTTTCTTGGTCAGTATAACTAAGAGTTTGTCGATTTTGTAGATCTTACTGAAGAACCAACTTTTTTTTTTAATCACTCCATTGTTTTAGTTGTTGTTCTCAATTTTATTTATTTCTTCTCTGATCTTTATTATTTCTTTCCTTCAGCTTGGTTTGGGATTAGTTTGCCGTTGTTTTACTAGTTCCTCCAGGTGTGATGTTAAATGTAAATTTTAGCTCTTTCTTCTTTTTTAATGTAGCATTAGGGGCTATAAATTCCCATCTCAGCATTGCCTTTGCTGTATCCCATAGGGGCTGATATGTTGTGATCTCATTTTCATTCATCTCGACGTATTTACAGACTTCTCTTGCAATTTTTTTATTTGAGTCATTGATTATTTAACAGTGTTATTTAATCTCAATATACTTGTGAATTTCCCTTTTTCCTTGCATTATTCATTTCCAGCAAAATTCCATTATGATCATGGGAAGCGGCTGTGGCTCAATCAGTAAGGCTCCCATTTACCATATGGGAGGCCCCGGGTTCAGTTCCCGGGACCTCCTGGTGGGGGCAGGCCCGCCCGCACGGCGTGGTTGGTTGACCCAGCGAGCACAAGCAGCAAGGGGGGGATAAATGAATAAATAAATAAAATCTTTAAAAAAAAAAAAATTCCATTATGATCAGAGAACTGCTTTATATAATTTCAATCTTTTAAAATTTTTTGAGCCCTGTACTAGATAAAATGTAGTTCTATCCTGGAGAGGATCCATGAGTACTTGGGAAGAATGTGTATCCTGCCATACTGAGGTATAATGTTTTATAAATGTCTGTGAGGTCTAGCTCATTTATCACACTTTCAAGCTCTCTATTTCCTTATTTATCATCTGTCCATATGTTTTATCCAGTGCTGAGAGTGGTGTATTAGGCTCCAACTATTATTCTAGAGATATCTATTTCTCCCTTCAGTTTTGCCAGTGTGTGCCTCATGTATTTTGGTGCACCCAGGTTAGATACATAAATATTTACTATGTCTATTCTTTTTTGGTGAATAGCCCCTTTTATTAATATATAATGACCTTCTTTGTGTCCTATAACACTTTTCCATTAAAAAATCTATTTTGTCAAGGAGGGAAGTTTTGGCATCTTGTAGTGTTAGAGATAGTAGAAGTGTCAAATGTGAGAGGTTTCCAGATTTACTGTAGGATTTGAGGATGTTTTGATACAAAGGCTAGGAAAGAGGATCAGAAATTTTTAGTAATTTTGACTCTTATTAGATGGCGTGGAGTAGACTGACTATGGAGCATTTCAATTGTTGAAAGAGATCCTTGAAACTTCAAAGTCCTATATTAGCAATGCAGATGTATCAGCGAGGCTGGAGTCTGGAGGTGAGGCAAGGGCAGTGCAATGAATTTAGGAATCACTGGCAAATATTAATGATAATTACAAGTTTGATAGTTTAATAATTTGTACTATTAACTATAGTCCATTGTCTACATTAGGGTTCATGATTTGTGTTGCATAGTCTTTTATTTGTTGTTTTTTAAAAATTTTTATTTGAATAACATATATACAACCTAATATTTCCCCTTTAAACCACATGCTAATATGTAATTCTGTTCCATTAATTACATTCAAAATGTGTTATCATTACCACCACCAATTTCTGGAACATTACACAACCCAAATAGAATTGAAACACTAACTTCCTATTCTTTACACCCACCAGGCCACTGATATTTTATATTCTGAGTCTATGAATTTGCTTATTCTAATTTTTTATATCAATGAGATCATAAAATGTTTATTCTTTGTGTCTGGCTTATTTCACTCAAAATGGTGTCTTCAAAGTTCATCTATGTTGCTGCATGTATCAGAACTTCATTATTTTTTTATGGCTGAATAATATTCCATTTTATGTATGTATCACTTTTTATTTTTCAAATCAACATTGTAGCAAATGTACCATACAATAACCAGGTCTTAATAATAGGGTGGTGTTTGGGAACTCTGTATTTATGTATTATTTTTCTGTATACCTACAAGGTCTCTAATAAATATAAATACAAACTAACAAAAAGAACTCTTTCTTGTGATGGAAAGCTTTTTGCTTAAATAATGATGGTCCCTTATGTGAAAGGAAAAAGTATAAAAAATAAAACTCTGTTCTATAGGTCTCTAAAATGGAAGGTGGATTGATGTCATCTCTTGCCCTTTTCTTGGTGCCAAGACCATAATACCTCATGACACAGTGAAAAACAGAGTATCTTGTCTCACCCATGACTTCATGACAAGAGGAATTAGATTGGAAAATCAGAGTCCAAGTGACACTCCCCAAATCTCCCATTTGGGATGAACTGGGGAAGACAGACAAGGATCACAACAGCATCATCAACACCAATTTGGACTCAACAGCCAATGAGGTGGAGGCAGTCCAAATTCACAGCTTTCCTATGTGGAAGTTCTTCCCCATGAGCATGGACAGAATGGTCATTAATTATAATGAGGACTGGAAACTGGAAGGAGCAGAGGGTGATGATGATCTAGAAGATCTCAAAGAAACTGAAGAGCATGACATGGAGGAAGAATATGGCCAGAAAGCTGTGAAGGATGAGCTGTAATGAGGAGCCAGGCCTGGACATCCCAACATAATGCCCCTCAGTGGGCTGCACACCCCGTGGTGGATGCCTCCAGAATGGTGAAACCCTCTCATGGTGAAAGGAGCATCCATGGGACATCCAGGATCTAGTCTACATAACACTTCATCTTAATGTACATGGGAAGTTAAATCTGTTTCTTTCTTTTGCTTGACAAATTTTGGAAAGGAATTTGTCTCCAGGCCAGCCTATCTTGGTGGATTGTGTTTTGCTTTTGTTTCTTTTTTTTCAATTGTGATGTATTTTATTGTACATGCCTTTTGTCCATAGCACTGGCTGAGATGTTGTGGAATTTCACACTGGAGATGCCTTGCATCCTGTTGGAGAGGTTTATGCTATTGCTGTTTTAAAATTCCTTCTGTGGGAGTTCCAAGAAAATGGTGCCAAGATGGTAGACAGAGTCTGACTCTCTCACAATAAAGGAGCACAGAGAGAACAGATGCTTATCTGAAGGAGCTGCTTTGGATATATAGAGAATTGGAAGGTGCCATGAGTCATATAAGAGGGTTTTGGAGGAATAGAGAATCCAAAGGAAAACCATTAGTTGCTCTCTCCTGTGGCTGGAAGCAACAGATATACCCTGCCCTCAGGGCAAACAGTCTAAGTATAGCCCCTGGCTCACTGCTAAGCTGCTCCAATCAAAGTGTGAGGGGGCATTCCCTGAGAGGAAAGGGGTCTGGGAGAGGGCAGGGTGGTTTCTTTGCAGTGAGTTTGGCCAGCTGAGCCACCTTTGAATCTCAGAAGGGCCCTCGAACAGAGGGGGAGAGGGAAGGGGATCTCAGGCAGGCTGTCATGCCCAGCCTCACAAGTAAAGAGAGGAATTAGATAAGAGAGGGGGTGGGGACAGACAGATGCCTAATCCGCATGACTCTGGCAAACCTCTGTGGTGAAAACGATGGTGGTGTTCATGTATGTTGGGCCACAGGCAAGAAGCAGCAGTGTGAGGATTTCACACAGGAAGTGATGGATCTAATTGGGGCTGCAAAAGATTAGCCTGGCATTAGGCCAGTATGCACAGACCTGTTGGCCCTGCTGACCACCCACATGCTACATGCCAGCAGAGCACAGAGAAGCTTGCTCATCAGTGTGTGGTAGTGCAGCAGCTGGCAGAGGGCCACCTGATATTCTAGGTCACGACTATGAGCAGCAGCAGCTCAGCACCCAGGATCCACATCAGTAAGAAAAGAGCTGGGTCAAGTACCCTCCATAGGAGATCATACTGCCCTTGTCCACCAGGTTCTCAAGCAACTTGGAGAGAACCACAGATGTGAAGGCAAGGTCTAAGACAGGCAAGTTAAGGAGAAAGAAGTATATCAGGTTTCAGGCAGATAGCCATGAAAATGAGGCTGTTTCCTGCATGAGCCATTTGGTAATGGAAAACAAGGGAGCAGAGGAGGCATGCTGGAGCTGAGGGTTTTCCGGGAAAGCCTGCAGGACAAACTGCACTACAGCCTTGATGCTGGTAGCTGCCAGTGCATGGGAGAGAGTCCAGGGTGTCTTGCAATGCAGCTGACACCTGGAAGAGGAAGACACAAGCACCAGGTGTGTGATGTGTCCTCTCTGCACACTTAGCCGGACAAGTTGGTGGGGTCCAGGACTCTGTATTCCCAAAGAAGAAAAGGCACATCAGCTGAAGATTGGGCAGTACTTCAGGGAGAAGATTGCCTCAAAGTCACGAAGGAATTTTCAACTTCATAGTGGGCAAAGGGAAGAGGACATATGGATGTTGAGGGTTGGAGCCCTGTGATGACCAGAAGATATGGACGCAGGCTGGGAAGTGGTCTAGGGCACCAGGGCAGCCCAAATATTATGGAATAGCCACCACCCTCGGAGCAAGCTGGGATCACTCTCAGAGCTCAGCTGTGCATTAACGTGGAGTCAGGCTCCTCAGCCAAAAATATGTCTTTCCTACCTGGCCTTATCCAGTCCAGGTGGCTCCATGGGGGAGTGGGGGGAAGGGGTTGCTGGATCAAGGGCAGCCAGGGCTGCTATCTGCACAGCTTGATCCGGCTGCCACCAGGAGCCCAACTACAGGCTCCAACTCCATCCTCGTTGTCCTGGGCTAAGTGGGGATCTTGTCCATTCAGTGAGGATTAGGCAGTGCCAGAGGCTGTGGATGCAGTGAAGAAAGAGGCAGACCCAGATTTGAGATCTCTTGGCAGTGTACCCACCCATCCCATAACAGTTTATTGCCAGGTCTCTTTGTGCTTCTTTTGGTGTTGGCAGTTGCTTAGTCTATCCTAGTTTGATGATCAGGGCCATTTGATGAGGACTGGTCAGGAACTTCATAGGAGGTCCGTTTTTGGTATTTATCTTATGTTCTCCTGTGATTAGGCTAGGCTATAGGTTTGGGAGGAAGACCTCATAGGTAAATTGCCCTTCTCAGCACATCCTATCAAAGGTCCATGCTCTGAACATGATTTACCACTAATACGTCAACTTGAAAAGTCGGGGTTTTTTCATCACTTGGGAATGGACCAAGCATCAAATTGACCTGCCCTTGAGGGCAGAGACAGATGCAGTATCAGGAGTCCAAGGAGTGGTGAGGGGCAGTATACACAGGCTCAGTCTCAGCCCCCAGCACTTCAGGATGGTCAGACCCAGGTCTAGGCCAGGCAGCCCTCAGCTCATCATGAACTTCAGAGGAGAAAGAGGTGGAGCCAGGCGCAGTGCTGCCAGCCTGGTTGACAGTGCAGTGAGCTCATTGCATCTGCTTGCTTCATTCGAGTGACTAAAAGATTCAAAAATGATGAATGGTCTTCTTATAACACAGCCAGGATATGAACTAAGAACACAATATTGACAAGGAAAACTAACAATTTTCTTAGAAATCACTTACAGAGATCATGATATACAAACACTTGCCATAACACAACAACCAAACAGAGGACAATTAATAATTTCATTAGTTTCTAAATCTGCAAAAGAAATAACCACTGGTTCCCTATAAATTTCAGAATTCCTAGTGTCCTTCCACTCAGTCATGATCACTGCATATTTTTAATCTATCTCAAATGATTAATATTCCATATGATTGTTAATGCAATGAAATTTTAACAACTCCAGAATTCATTTAAGTTTTACAATATATTTAGATAAATAATAATCTTCATTTCCATCTTTATTTCCTGATTGACTTCTCTAATTTTCTAGGGGATGACACTGATTTATGTAAATAATTTCTGGTGAGGAACCCTGCTCTATAATTTCAGGGTTGTTCATGATTTATACCCTTTTAGTACACAATTAATACACTATAGCCTGATCATCCATAGCAACTTGTCAATTAAAATTTGCTGAGCACCTAATACATGCATGGATTTCTCCAGTGTCCAGAAGGATCTTCTGGACAGTGCAATGGCTTCTCTCCCCCAGATGGTTGGGGTTGTCCAAGAGCAGGCTCTGCCCACAGAACCACGCTCAGCTCGTAGCTGCCTTGCCCAAGCATGGCCAGCAGAGGACAAAGAATGTGGGGACGCTGTGCTCAGCTTGCAGAGAGGAGACCAGCAACAGGTACCTTGTTCCAGGAGGGAGATGAGCTGCACGATGGCAGGAAGAGGGAGGAATGTTCCTTTGGGAAGGACCAATTAAAAGGCAGTGGAGGTTCAGAAGACCTGAGGATTCTGCCTGTGTCTCCCCTTCTCTCCCCTCAGACGGCCACCTATTTGTGCACTTAGTTGTTTTAAGTGTGGAAGAGGCTGAGCCAAGTGGAAAGTGCAGTCCTAGTTTGGGAAGGAGAAGTGGGGGCACCTTGCAGGGTCAGGGCATTGTGGGGGCAGGAAACCAGGGACTGGGGTTCTCAGGAAGGCTACACCCAAAGGGGATGTAATAGCAATGCAAATGCCAAAAAGACCATCTGAAAGGTTGATGAAGCAGGAAGCAGGAGATCTCTCATGATAGCCCAGCATCGGGCAGTCCCTTGCCTCCTTGCAGGAGGAGGGTGCCATGAGGGAGGGCCTGGAGGGGACAGGCACTTCCTGCCTGGGCACTGGTCTTAGATCTTTGTCTCTGCCTCAGATGTTCCTGCAAGGTCTTCCCACATGACCCACCCCAGAAAGGGTACATGGGCCTTGGAAAGAGGAGATGAGGAGCAGGGCTAGGTAGTAGGTGTACAGTGTGTTCTGCCTGTCCCACCCCACTGACAGGAGGATGCAGACAACTTGCTGGAATGCTGAGGGCCAGCAGGCCACCATGCATTGGCCACAGAACTCAGATGCCACCCTCTAGGAGAAGAGAAGCCAAATTATGTTTCTGGCACCCAAGCACACCAGGGGCTAACTTGAGTTACAGAAAAATGAAGACAGCCCTCATTCTCACTCCCATCCCTAGGTTTCTCCCTCAGCTTTGTCAGGGTTAGCTACAAAACCTGAACACACAGTGGTATTTCCCAAAGTGCCCACACAGGCCAGTGCCTTCAGGTCAAGCTACCTGGGAAGGCTCAGAGCTGTGCATCTGGGAGATCCCATCTTGAAAATCTTTGTTCAGAAGATGGAGGATGGTAGCTGAGGATGCTCTGAAATCATACAATTAAATACTATGACACCACCTGATATCTCTCACCAGGATGAAGGTGTTCAGGATGGATTAATTCATATTCATAGAATTGAATTAGAAACAAAATAACTGCAAAGAAATGAACGGATAAATAAAATGTGTTATATTTATGAAATGGAAAAGTAAATAATAAAAACGATCAAGTTAATGATACATTCAACAAGGTAAATGAAACTCAAAAATATTATGCTACGTGAAAGAAGCCTTATGTACTCTATAATTCCCTTTATATGAAGTTTGGGAACATGCAAAACTGATCTATAGTGGAAAAAATCTGAGCAGTGATGACTGTGGGAAGGAGATGGTTGGCGATTGACTGGACAATGGCAGGAGGGAAGCTTCAGAGATGGGAGTTAAGTATTATGTCTTGATAAGGATTTGGGTTACACAGCTGTATTCAGTTGTCAAAACTCAGAAAATGTGCACACTTATTTATGCATTTCATTGTTTGAAAA
Organism: Tolypeutes matacus; assembly: GCA_026826555.1. Lineage (NCBI taxonomy): Eukaryota > Metazoa > Chordata > Mammalia > Cingulata > Chlamyphoridae > Tolypeutes > Tolypeutes matacus. The sequence continues at coordinate 1,232,594 of JAKSZT010054542.1, read as the reverse complement.
TTTTATCTTTAAAGGAAAAATAAATTGCAAATAGATAATGAACTCTAATCAATGATAGGCATGGCAAAGTTTTTAAGAAGAAACATGTAGTTATTTGCAACTTACTTTGAAATCTGTAAAAACAAGGTGAACTAATGGAAGGATAAATAATAAAATAAGTGAAGGAACAAATCATGGTAGAATTTAGGTATGAATACATGAATATTCACTGTAAAATTCTTTCAACTTTGCTATATGCTTGAAACTTTCATGATAAAAAGTTCTGGAGTTTATAACTGGGTGGAAGGTGTATAACAAGTCTAGAGAGATCAATAATAGAGGAAGAAGAGGAGAAAGTGGTCAAATCATCCAGCAAGGACCCTTTGGCATCTTGGGGTGAGTGTTAGAGATGGCAGAAGTGTCAGACGTGAAAGGTGTTCAGAATAAATAACCAGGATTTGAGGATGCTTTGGATACAGAACTAGAAAAGGGCAATTGTGACTATTAAAAATAGAGGACATTGAGGGAAGTGAATATCGTCAATACAGACTACTGAAAGACATCCTTGGAAAACTTCCCAAGTACTATGCTAGGTAAGCAGTTATATCAAAGGGTTTGGGATCTGGAGGTGAGGAATGGAGTGTGGCTATAAATGTGGGCTTCACTAGCAAATATTAATGATAAATGCAGATGTGGACATGGATGAAATTGTCAGGAGAAGAGATTCTAGGCTGAAACAATGAGGATACCAAAATTTAGAGGCAAGAAGCAGAGGAGGAGACTAATAACAATTAATAAGGGTGCAAATAAAATGACACTGTGAAGGAACTGACTCAATAAAAGTCTACATGGAAGATCTTTTGTTCAAAGGTTCAAAAACCCACTTTCCTTCAATGACAAAGCCTTAGGATTAAAAACTGATGGTGCCCATTTGTGAGAGTAAAATTATACAAAAATGAATCTCCTTTCTGCAAGTCACTAGCTTGGAAGGCTACCTAATGTGTCTGTCATCCTCTCCATGGTGCCATGGACCTGGTGAGAAGCAGTTTATCTGCCTCTTCCCCAAATTTACACCAAGAGGAGATGGGTCTGGGAATTAGGGTCCGGTTGTGGTTCCTTAGTCAGGATATCAAGAGACCCCATGGCCAAATGCACCAAGCAGTGAGTTTAGTGGGCCTCAGTCCAGAAGCAGAGCCACACTCTGAAAGAGAAAGTGACCAGCTCCTCCCACATGGGAAGGCTACAGCTTGGTCCCTGGTACTCATGTGGGGGTGAAAATGGCAGCAGACCCTGGAGAGAAGACGCAGAGGGAATGACATGCTGGGCTTCCTTCTGTTCCTCCCAGCCACTTGCTCTCCCTGCGGTTTCCACCTCATTTCCTGCTCCCCTGAAGCCCTGACAGCATCCACAGTTAGATAATGGAAGGTTTTAAAGTTCCCCATAGAAAACTGGCCAGTTCGCAGTGGGAGAGCACATTGTTTTTAGATCTATCACGTGAACCACTTTCTTCTCTTTGTGTACTCAAATTCGTTTTTTGAAATTATGTTAATTTCAAAATTACCCTTGGCCATTTCCTTTCATTTACTGAAAGTGGGAAACACCCTCCTGAGGGCGACTTTTACGTCCTTGTTGCGCAGACTGTAGATGAGCGGGTTCAGGGTGGGGCTGACCGCCGTGTACATGACGGCGACCACTTTGCCATTTTCCATGGAGGAGCCAGACCCTGGAAGGAGGTAGGTGTAGATGACGGTGGAGTAGTACATGCAGACCACCAGGAGGTGGGAGGAGCAGGTGGAGAAGGCCCTGCGTTTGCCTTCGGCTGAGCGGATGCGCAGGATGCTGGCAATGATGAAGGCATAGGACAACATGGTGAGAAGGAAGTTGATCACTCCAAAGTATATATCTGCAATGACAATCATGATGTTGTTCAGGTTTGTTGAGCCACAGGCAAGTAGCAGCAGCGTGGGAATTTCACACAGGAAGTGATGGATCTGATTGGAATGGCAGAATGTTAGCCGTGCCATCAGGCCAGTTTGGATAGAGGAGTCAACCCCACTGAATACCCACACGCTTCCTGCCAGCAGGACACAGAGGGGCCTGCTCATCAGTGTGTGATAGTGCAGGGGCTGGCAGATGGCCACATAGCGGTCATAGGCCATGACAGTGAGAATCAGAAGCTCGGCCCCCAGAACCCATGTCAGGAAGAAGAGCTGAGTCAAGCAGCCACCATAGGAGATGGTGCTGCCCTTGCCCAGCAGGTTCTCCAGCATCTTGGGGAGAATTGTGGATGTGCAGACAATATCTACAATGGCCAAGTTAGTTAGAAAGAAGTACATTGGGGTGTGGAGGGTGGGATTCAGGCAGATGGCCATGAGGATGAGGCAGTTCCCTGTAAGAGCAGTCAGGTAAAGGAAGAGGAAGAGAGCAATGAAGAAACCCTGGAATCGGGGATTTTCTGAGAATCCCAGAAGGACGAACTCCACCACAGATGAATAGTTGTTTGCAGCCATTGTGTGAGTGAAGCTCTCAGAGGCGTCCTGGGAAGCAGCTGGCACCTGGCAGAGGGAGACACAAGGGCCAGAGTTTACAGTGTCCTGTCTGCACTCAGGTCCCACTAAAGTCTGCAAGGATGTTTCTGGTGTTGCCTTGTCCCTAGGAAACCCATTGCTAAGATGATAACAGAGGACTCTGCACTAAGGAGCCAATCATAGCTTGAACCCTTACTCTGGATCCACACCCCACCTATAAATCCTCCCTACACTCAGACCTCCTCCCCATCAAAGCTTCTCCTTCCTGTTAGTGGCTGGAGAAGCATCACTCAGTGGTTTATTATAAAGTACAACTTGTTCTCACTGTAATTCATTTTAACTGTGAATATTTCCTACATTATCCTGACATGTGGAAGTGAGTTAGAGATGGCTCATGGAGCTTGGAAGACATACAAACCCAGATGGATAGTCCAGCAGGCTTAAGGCCTCTACACTCCCAATGACAGAAAACCATCTCAACAGGGGATTGGGCAAAGGTTCATGAAGAAAGTTGCCTCAAAGACTGGATGGAATTCTCACTTTCAGAGACAGCAAGTTTGCAGGACAGATGGGATCAGGTGGGGAGTTCAGGTGTCGTGAGGGTCCAGCAGATAGTGGTGCAGACTAGGAAATGGTCTGGGGCCCCTGAGTGGCCCAAGTCTTGGGAGCAGCCACCAGCCTTGAGGCAGGTGAGGGCCACTCTCAGAGTTCAGTTGCCAGTGAACCTGGCCTCACTCCTCAGCCAAAACCTCACTTGCCCACCTTTCCTTGTGCTCTCCAGAGAGTATGGGGGGCTGGATCATGGGCATCCAAGGCTGCTGTCTGAGCAGCTGGTTCTGGATCTGGCAAGAGACCAATTCCAGGTTCTAACCCCATCCAGGTTCTCCTGGGCTAAGTTGGGAGCTTGTCCTTTCAGTGAGTGTCAGGCTGTGCCAGATGCTGGGGTTGCAGTGAAGAAAGGGCCAGAGACAGCCTCAGAACAACCTCGGACCTCCTGCCAAATCTCCTGCCCAGCTGCAAGTCCTGTGAGACCCCCAACTTGCACACTGCTCCTGCATCCCATTCCTGTCCCAGGCCCCTCAGGCAGGACAGGGCCCAGCTCAGATGAGGAGACCCTATTCCTTGAGCCCATAGCTCAGGTCCAAGGAGCCGCTGACCTTACACCCCAAGGTGAACATGGCCCTCCCCTCCCCTGAATCCCTGCAGACCGCAAACAAAGGCTGCCAAGGAAGAGGGAAGATCCAAGGAGTTTCCAGGTGGGGAAGGACTGCCTGAGAACAAGGAGCTGTCAACGGGTGCACATCCTAACGAGGGGCTGCTCTCCCCAGAGTCCCATGAACAGAGGTGCTGCAGGTTTGCAGAAATGTGCAGGTGGACATGAACACACAGTGGACAGAGGGTAGGAAGAATGCTTTGGGGGTTCTCTGACAATGCTGACTGCTCCCTGTTCACTCCCCTCACCGTCTTTGTCCCTCACCATAACAAGGCAGAGCAGATCACAGGCTGCTGACCTAAGCCCAAGCTCTGTTCCTGCAGATCTGGGGTGCTAGCAGTGCAGCAGGACACGGTGGGGGTTCCTTATTCCTGGGGTGCTCACATCCAAGGGTCAGCAGGGAAGGAGGTCATGCAGCATCCACACACTTCTCTGTATAACACGTCCCGGTGCAGGCACAGATGACCAAGCCCAACGCTGGCCCCTGGAAATCACCATTCACCACTAAATTCAAGGGTGCAAGCTGCCTGTGCATCAGCATGTTCACAGTGGTGCCTCCTACCCTGGATTCACAGGGAGCAGAGTCAGCCACCTCCATCTTCTGCAGCCAGAGCTGCTGATGTTAAAGTCATTAACCATATAACCATAACTTATATGACTCTATATAGAGTCAAAACCACATGAGCTGAGCTACCCTCTTACTGGTCAGCTGCACAGATGGGCCTCGGAGACTAAGAGCAGAGGAGCTTGGACAGTCTCGGGGCACCTCAGCATTTCAAAGTGAAATAGTAAAAGACAGGAGCAAAGCAAAGGCAGGGACATGTTTTACACAGGACAATTGGTCAGGGCTAAGCCAAAGCAGTCTTTCCAGAACATTGGATGGAAATTGAGGAATGACAGTTCACAAGACAACTCTAGGGGGAAACACAGTTATTCATTTGAATGCATTCCCTGTTCATTCAAGGGATGTGCCACCAACATGTTACTATCTAAATATAAGAAAGCCGCATTTTCATGAGAAATCAACAAGATCCTTACCGTGGTTAAAGGGGAGGTAGAACCTTGCGGTTAAAAACCCAAATTCTTCCCATTTGTGCCACCTTTGTTTGCTGCTGACCTTTAAAGGGTTCTGTCTGCTCAGGGTGGACGTCAAGGTCACTGGGGACACAGAGGGGCCGAGGAGCAGGAGGGGCCCTCAGGGAGCAATTACCCCAGCTGGAGGTACACAGGGGCCCTGTGGGTGCAGTCTGAGGGGCCTGGGGCAGGACATGATGACGGGACAGGGCAGGCCAGGGCCCTGAGGCAGGGGTGAGGCTCCCAGGAATGTAGCTGGAGGCAAGCCCCTCATCCCTTTGGTCTGAATCTAGCAGGGGAGTTTCTGGGGCCTCTCAACCAAGAACCCCTGGATTCTTCCTGTAATGACCCAGGCTCTGGCTTGCAGGAAGTGGAGGGCTCTTCTCAAATCCAGGTCATTCCTTACACAAGCTGTAGATCCAGCAATATGGGAAGTAGGACGGAGCACTCCCGGGCACCCCACACCCAGTTCCCTGTAGGGAGCGTGCTTCATCAGTGTGGAGTATTTGTCACAATTAAAGATCCAATATTGATGCTTCATGGTTAGCTAAAGTGCTCATTTATTCAGGTTTCCTCAGTTTCCCTGAATGCCTCATTTCTGTGTCAGCCTCCATCCTGATCCAATGACATTTAGTTGTCTCATCTCCCTGGGCTCTGCTTGGCACTGACAGACTCTCAGATTGTCCTTCTGATGACTTTGGCCATTTGAGGAGGACCAGTCAGGGGCTTTGTAGGAAGCCTGGAGCACACATGCCAAGCCCAGCCCCTTTCACCTCAGCAGGTGCAGTTCCAGCTCTGGGCCAGCTCTTGACTCCTCAGAATTTTCCAAAAAACATGGAGCCCTGCACAGAGCTGACAGCCTGGGAGACAATATAGTGAGCTCATCACAGTTTCTGCCTCCCCCATGTAAGAAAGACTTCACACCTGATCAATAAGGAATCTGCTGGAGGTCTCCTTACATACTTCCCATGGTGTGGAAATAAGAATATAGTATAGAAAAGGAAAACCAAACAATTTATCCTAGAAACCTACTTCAGAATATATGCCATGCAAAATTTGTTAGTAGTATGAAATAACCAAAGAGAAATCCATTAATAATTTAGAGTAGATCTTAACTTCACAAAAGAAAAACCAATGGGTCCCTATAGTTTTCAATATCTCCTAATTTTTCAAGCAATAAATCAATCATATTTTTAATCCCTGACCATCAATTAAATATTTCACATGTTAGATAGTGCAATGGAATTTCAACTGTTCAAGAATTTGAATAAATCTGAATTTATTTAATGGGCATATAATCTTCATCTACATCTCTTTTTCCTTATTGACCCATTTCTTTTCTTTTCTTTTCTTTTTTTCTATTTGAGAAGTTGGGAGTTTATGAGACAATCATGCATACCATATAGCATTCCCATATATTGTCCCACCACCAACACCTTACATTGTTGTGACACATTTGGTGAAAGAACATTGCCATAGTATTACTGCTATCTGTAATCCATAACTTACATTTGGTCTATTTTTCCCACAAACCATCCTATTATTAACATTATGTATTAGCATTATATATTTGTTATAGTTCATGAGAGAACATTCTCATATTTGAACTGTTAGGCACAATCCAACATTCACCTTGGGATTCACCATGTTATATGGTCCCCTCCCTTAATACCCCCAATTTGACCATTAGCACAGATAGAGTACCTCCTTTGCCAGTATTGTAAAAAAATATATTACAATAATGCTATCATCTATACATTGCATTATTTGTATTTTTCCAATTATCTCCATTTTCTTAATACCTTGTAATAGTGGAGCATTCTTGAGTTTGTACTCTTAACCACAATCATCATCCACCACCAAAATCAATATGATATATAGTTCCTAGATTATCCTTTAGCTTTTTTCGATTGGCATTAACCTCCCTATAATACCCCATTATACTCACTATACTCACTATAATGTAAGTATAATGTGAGTATCAACTCTATCCATTTGCCACATTTACAATTCACTTTATTAAGCATTCTACATATATTCAGCATCAGCTTCCCCTTCCTAACCCATATTTTATCTCCTAGTAATCTATACTGGTGTTTAACTCCATGAGTTTACACAGCGTTTTTAGTTTATATTAGTGAGACCATACAATATTCATCCTTTTGTGTCTGGCTTATTTCACTCAACATAATGTCCTAAGGGGTCATCCATGGTGCCATATGCATCCCAACTTCATTTTGTCTTACAGCTGAATAGTCTTTCATTGTTTCTATACACCACATTTACTTTATCCACTCATCAGTTGATGGAAATTCGGTTTTTTTCTTCCTGTTCAATTTTATGGAAGTGCTTGAGCAAGATTGGTATTAGATTATCTTTGAATAACTGTGAAACCAACTGGTCCTAGGCATTTCATTTGGGGAAGTTTCACTGGGGAGGTTTTTGATGACAGTTTCAATCTCTTTCCTTGTTGTTGGTTTGTTGGGGTCTTCTATTTCTCCTAATGCCAGGGTAGGATGTTTGTGTGTTTCTAGGAATTTCTCTATTCTGTCAATGTTGTCTTGTTTGTTGATATACAGTTGCTCATAGTATCTTCTTAGGATCTCTCTTATTTCTACGGAATCAGTGGTGATGACCCGCTCTAATTTCTGATTTTATTTATTTGCATCTTCTCTATTTTTTTCTTTGCCAGTCTAACTAAGGGTTTGTCAATTTGGGGAATCTTCTCAAAGAACCAATTTTTGATGTTATTGATTCTCTCTATTGTTTTATTATTTTCATTGTTCTCAATTTCATTTATTTCTGCTCTATCTTTATTATTTCTTTCCTTTGGCTTGGTTTGGGATTTGTTTGCTGTTCTTTTTCTAGTTCCTTCAGGTGTGCTGTTAGGTGTCAATTTTAGCTCTTTCTTCATTTTTAATGTAAGCATTGAGGGTTCTTAGTTTCCCTCTCAGCACTGCCTTTGTTGTATCCCATATGTTTCAAAATGCTGTGCTCTCATTTTCATTCATCTCGACATATTTACTGACTTCTCTTGCAATTTCTTTGTTGACCCACTGATAGTTTAAGAATGTGTTCTCTAATCTCCATATATTTGTGAATTTTCCTTTTTTCTGCCAATTTTTTATTTTTAGCTGCATTCCATTATGATCAGGGAAAGTGCCTTGTATGATTCCAATCTTTCTAAATTTGTTGAGACCTGTCCTGTGACTCAACCTATGATCTATCATGGAGAAAGATCCAGTAGTACTGCAGAAGAATGTATATCCTGTCAATTTTGGGTGTAATGCTCTATAAATATGTTAGTGCCACCTCATTTCTCATTTAATTCAAGCTCTCTCTTTCATTATTTATCCTCTGCCTATATAGTCTATCAAATGCTAAGAATGCTTTATTGAAGTCTCCAACTGTTATTGAAGAGTTGTCTATTTCTTCCTTCAGGTTTGCCAATGTGTCCTTCGTGAATCTTGCTGCATAAACAGTTTTTTTACCTATTTCTTCTTAGTCAATTGTCCCTTTTGTTAATATGTAATGATATTCCTCATCTATTAAAAGAGTTTTGCATTTAAAATCTGTTTTGTCTGATATTAGTATCACTACTCCAGTTCTTTTTAGATACTATTTGCATGGATTATCTTTTTCCAACCTTTCACTTTCAACACAATTGTGTCCTTATATCTAAGGTGGGTCCCCTGTAGATAACATATACATGACTCATATTTTTTATTCTCCTGTCAGTCTATATCTTTTGATTGGGGATGGGGGGTGGGGATCAATCTTAACATTTAATGCTATTTCTACTAAGGAATTACTTACTTTGTCCATTATATCCTTTGGCTTTCTGTTTTCATATCTTACTATTGTCTTTCTTTTTACCCTTTTAATTTTCCCTTACTAATAATCTTCATTTCAATACTCCTCTCCAAGTCATTCACCCTTGTTTTTCCCTTTGAGGCTGTAGCATGCCCTTTAGTATCTCTTGCATTTCTGGTCTTTTGGTAATAGTTTTTGTTTTCTGTAAAGACATTAAACTCATTTTTTGAAGGACAGTTTTACCAAATAAATAACTCTTGGCTGGCAGATTTTCTCTTTCAGTACCTTAAATATATCATTCCACTGCTTTCTCACCTCCATGGTTTCTGATGAGAGACTGGTACTTAGTCTTATAGAGCGTTCCTTGTATTTGATTCATTGTTTTTCTCTTACTGCTTTCAGAATCCTCTTTATCGCTGGCATTTGACATTCTGAAGAGTAAGTCAAAAGAGATTTATTCTGTTTATGGTGTGTACTCATTCTTGGATATTGATATTTATGTCTTTCAAAAGGGTCAGGAAATTTTAGGTCATTATTTCCTCAGATATTCTTTCTGACACTTTTCCATTCTCTCTTCATTCTGGTACACCTATAATGTATATGTTTTTGTTTCTTGTTGTCATTCAATTCCTTGAACCTTGTTCAATTATTCCATTCTTTTTTCTGTCTGTTGTCCTCTCTTGACAAGTTCAGATGTTCTGTGCTATATTTCCCTTATTCATTCCTCTGCCATATCAAACTGCTGTAATAGCCTCTAATGTATATACAATCTCGTCCACTGTATATTTCACTCCCATAAAATCCATTCATTTTTTTCAGTCTTTCAAATTGTTCTTTATTCTCACACGGTGGCATCTTTTTTTTCAGTAGGTACCAGGGATGAACACTGGACTCATACATGTGAAGCAGGAACTCAGCCACAGAGCTACACCCACTCTCCCCACAGTGACATCTTAATATCCTTCATCTCTTTACTCATATTTCCCTTCAACTCTTTGGATTGATTTAGGAGATTTCTATGATTATCATTGATTAGTTCTCTTAAATCCTGTCCTTGTTCAGGATTTTTAGCTTGACTGAGTCATCTCGTCTTATTTGTTAGTATGGATTGAATTTTTTGCTTATATATAGACATGTGATTATTGATGACTTTACTATGACAATGAATTACTCTTTCCAACTGATTTGGTTTCACAGCTCTTCTTTGATTTTTAATTCTACTTATTCTAAGTCTTTATAATTTCCCAGGTTAAGTTATCAAAATAGGGCCAGGGACCCACTAATGAGGCACAGATCAATCCAAGATATTTGAGACAACATAGACTCCAAACAGCAGTTTGTCTTCTTGCAATTTCTTGGCTTGCCAGCACAGGGTGGTTCTCAGCTATTCTTTCCCTGGATGTGTTTTTGTCAACATCCAATTCCTGTGATTCTGGTCTGGGCAGAACTGAGATACAAAGCAGGCTCTGTTGGCCAAACTCACTGAAAAGAAACTACTCTCCACCATCCACTGCACCCTCCATCTTCCCAGGGAGGATGATGCCTCTTCCCCTCTGAGTTGGCTGCAGTGAACCATGGGTTTTTCCCAGGCAGTTTGCCCTGAGGCAGGTGATGTGTGTCATTCCCAGCCACAGGAGATATTAATTAATGGCTTTATTTTGGCTTGTCTCTCTGTCCCTTGCTCTCCTGTACAATGCACAGCACTCTCATGGTCTACAGAAACCTGAAGCAGCTCTGTCAGACAGGTTTTTGTCCTTTTTCTTTGTTTCTGCAAAAGTGTTGAACACTGTCTTCTTAATCCTATGCCATCTTCCCAGAAGTCCCCATTTCTTTTCCCAAGGATAATATTGATTTATTAAAATAATCAGTGATCAAGGTACTTGCCAACCTGACTTCAAGGCTCTCAATGACCCCAGCGGGTAAACATCATTAATATTGAATAAGCCTCATCATCCTTAGGAATTCATTACTAAGATGTATGAGCACCTAGTACATACATGTATTTGTCCTATGGCTGGAAGGATCTTGGGGACTCTGTAATCATCTCTTTCCCCCAGATGGTTTGTGCTTTCACAGAGCAAGGATCAAATTAAAGAGACTTTCTTGCCCAAGCATGGCCAGCAAAGCATACACATTGTGGGGACCCTATGCTCAGCTTGCAAAGAGGACACCATTAGAGGTGGAATGTGTTGAGTGGTTCAGGAGGGAAGTTTTGACATCTTGCAGTATTAGAGATGGGAGAAGTGTCCAATGTGAGAGTTGCTCAGGTTTAATCAATAGGATTTGAAGATTCTTGGATACAGAAGCTAGGAAAGAGGATCAAGAATTTTTTGGAAATTGTGGCCCTGTCTAGATGGAGTTGACGAGACTAATAATCATGTACTTCAACTGTTGAAAGAGAATATTGGAAAACTTCAAAGTGTTATGTTAGTGATCTAGTTATATCAATTGGTTGGGAGTCTGGAGCTGAGGTAAGAGTTGTGCAGTAAATTTGGATATCAGAATTGAAAAGAATGCAATTACATAAAGAAGAGAATATTGTCTAGGCTGAAGGGTGAAGAACACAAACATCCAGAAGCTAAAAGCACAGTACAAAACTAATAGTAACTTTAATAACTATACTAGTAGTAATGAAATTGAGAAGATACTGAAAGAGTAAGAAAAAAGTTGAAAAAACTTGTCCAAATTAAGGATCCAAAAACAATCACATGTTCATCTCAATTCAGAAAAAGCATTTGAAAAAAATTCGGTACTCCTTTTATTTTTTTTAATATGCATTTTTTTAAAGATACTTAGATTACATAAATATTACATAAAAGGTACAAAGGATTCCCATATACCCCTCTCCAAGTTATTAACAACATTTTCCAACATTAACAACATCTTTCATTAGAGTGGTACATTTGTTACAATTGATGAACCCATTTTGGAACATTGCCACTAAGCATGAATTATAGTTTACATTGTGTTTTTGTTGTGTGGTTTTTTTTAAGGGGGGGAACTGATATTTTAATTATTCATTTGGAAAATGTTATATTTCAGAGTAGAAATAATAGGAATAGTACAAGAAATACAATATATCCATTCATCTAACTGATGTATTGGTTTTGTTTTGTTTTGTTTTGTTTGTTTTAGATTTCCTGTTCACATTATAGGTGTGTTTTTTTTAATATTTCAAAAGATGCTTAGATTACATAAATGTTACACAAAAATTATAGGGATTCCCATGTTCCCCACCTGCCACACCTCCCACAACCTCCCACATAAACATCTTTCATTAGTGTGGCACATCACCAGCAATGGATATGCACATCCTGGGGCTTTGCCACTAAGTTTGGACCATAGTTCACATTGTAAACCACACTCTAACCCACACAGTTCTGCATGTTATATGCTGATGTAAAATGGCCTATATCTGTCATTGTAATGTCACTCAGGATAATTCCCAAGTCCTGAAAAAGCCCCTGTATTACAACTGCTTTTCCCTCTCCCTGCCCCGAAAGCATCCAGTGGCCACTGGCTCCACATCAATGTTGTAACTTCTTCCATTGCTTGAATCACAATATGCCTACAACAGAATACCAGTAAGTCCACTCTAGTTCATAGCTCTTCCCCCAATCCTGAAGAGTCTGGGATGGTGATGCCCACTCCACCTCGCAGTGAGAGGGGACTTATATCCCATGGATAAGATGGATGAGATTATCCTGCCTGCAGCTGAAGACTCTTTCCATTCCCTGGGAAGGCCGTTGTCCATCATCATCTCTCTGCCAGATGTCCTGGGTGAGCCCATCTAGCTGGAGAGTAGGAGTTGCAGCTCCACCAAGATTCCAGGCACAGCAGGCACATGGGCAGGGTAAAGGCTCCAGTCTCTGGAAGTACACCTACAAACTCCAGCACCACATATAGGTTTGAATAGAAGGGACTGATCGATCATGTGCAGGGAGGACTTATTTGAGTCCAACTCTGTCACTCTCAGGAACACAGATTTCAAAGTAGAGCCCACTGATAAGGCATCAATCTTTGGAGCTATCCTCCATTATATAGGACCTGGGTATCTCCAGAGCCCTCAGGAGCCCCTCTGTTTGAGGTGATATCCACTTTGGTGTTCTATGAGATCCTACTAAGGTGTGCGTAAGCGTTACCTCTGTGATGACCTCCCGACTGTCTTTGAAGTCTCTTAGCCATATGAACTCATTTGTCTTTACCTTTTCCCCCTTTTACTCAAGGTCTTTTCCAGTCGTATTGCCAGTTGGCACTTGGTAGTAGTCCCTCATTGCCAGGGAGGTTCATCCCCGGGAGTCATGTCCCATGCTGGGGGGAAGGTAATGCATTCATATGCTGCATTTGGCTTAGAGATAGGCCACATTTGAGCAACAAGGAGGCTCTCAGGCGGCAACCCTTAGGCACCCCATAACAATAGGCTAAGTTTCAATTACAAGAGTAAAGACTCATAAGGCTAGTCATCAATAACAAGAACCCATCAGTGGACCATCCTCCTTAGCCAGACATAGCCCCTGCACTTGGGGGACTGTTGCTGCTCTGTTGGAGAATGTGGCAGAGCTCTCCAGACTGGGAATTCAGTATTCTTTCATTTATTGAGTGATTCTCCACCCTCTGTGACCATGCCCCACCCCTTGATCATTTGAACAATTTTATATATCTTTTATGTATATTCAGGTGAACTTCCTCCCAGTAAAGCCCTATCCCTGACACCCCCCACCAATGATCCTCTCCCGTCCCCATTGTAACCATTCTGTGATCCAAACCTTCCTTAAAGATGAAGCCCATATAATAGACAAGTGCAATTAATAGGAAAATGAAATAATAATGATAAGTTTGAATGTAAGAGATAAAATACATGGAAACTTATTTAAAAAACTAAAAATTAAATTAAATTAAAGGATTGGGATACTCAATCCTACTTTTATCACTGCATTATCAGGTGTCCAGTCTTTACCATGGTTCCTTCCACCTCTCACTTCCCCAGTGTCTCCCAAATTTTCATTTAACTTTCAAAGAAGTTTTAGTTCACAGCAAAGTCACACACAGAATATTAGAGACTCTTATATATCCGACCTCCTTCCCCTTTCCTCACTGCATATTAAAACCTTTTTGTGTGTGCATGGCAGCATTGTTATAACTGTTATACAGATAGTGAAACATAGCTACTAAACATTGTCAATGGTTTACAGAATAGTTTACATTTTAGATGGAACAATTTAATAATTTTTTATGATATTTACTGTGTCCTGTGTCTATCACTGTAAGGTAATGAAAAACATTTCCCCTGACCACTAAATACTCCCTGTTTGATCTATTCTGTTCCTCCCTCCCCAACCCCCTGGGGCACATGACAACCCCGTGTCTTGACTCATTGGATGACAAGATTCATAGTTACATGCAACAAGAGGTCTTGACACACTGATTATCCTCCCCTATTAAGATCCACCCTTTCTCATAAGAGACACCCACCTGTCTGTTTCTGGGTGAATCAGCCCTCCCACAGGTGGGGGTCCATCTCCTTCCCACTCACCGTGTGGGTCTCCACCCACCGACATAACACATTATGACAGGATGAACACTCACACACTCCCCAGAAGCCTGCTCCAGATGTACCCTGTCCTGAATGCCCCCCCAACCAACACCCTAAACCAGTGACACTCCCTTGTCATATTCCCATAAGAGCATTCCCACCCCTGCACTTTCAACCTCATACCCACGTTGTGTTTTATGCTCTTTCCCACACAATTTTCTAAGTTGTGACAAAATATATAATGGCATTTATCTGTCATTGCAATGTCATTCAGGACAATTACCAAGTCCCAAAAATGTCTTCATATTAGTTTCCCTCTCCCTGCCCTCAGAATCTCCAGTGGCCACTGACCCCACACCAATGATAAAAGTTCTTCCATTGTTAAAATCAAAATAAGTCTATACTAGAAAACCAGCAAATCTATTCTAGTACATCATTGTTTCCCCAATCCTGAGGATTCTGGGATGGTGATGCCCATTCAACCTCTAATTGAAAAGGGACATAGATCCCATGGAGAAGATGGGTGGGACTATCGTGCTTGCACTTGCAGACTCTCATTGTTCCTTGGGATGGTCTTTGTCCATCATATTAACTTTGTTACTTCTCCTGGGTGAGTCCAATGAACTGGAGAATAGGTGTTGCAACTCTGCTGAGATTCAGAGCCAGCTGGCACATGGTCAGCACAAAGATTTAAGACTCTTGGACATGCACTTATCAAATCTAACACTAACTATAGATTCAAATAAAAGAGGCAGAAGATCCATGTGCAGGGAAACCACAACTGAGTCCAACTCTGTCACACTGAGGAACATAAATTCCCAAATATGACCCACCGGCAGGGCACCAAACTCCTTAGAAGTCTGCCCTGCCTATAGTGTCTGGATGTCTCCACTATTTGAGGCAATATTTACTTGGGCAGTCAATGAGATCCTGCTGAGACATGCATAAGCGGAACCTCTGGAATGACATCTTAACTCACTTTGAAGTCTCTTAGCCATATAAACTCATTTGTCTTTGCTTTTTTCTCCTTTTGGTCAAGGTCTTTATCCAGTCTCATTGCTAGTTGGTTCTTGGTAGTAATCCCTCAGTGCTAGGGAGGCTTATCCCCAGGAGTCATGTCCCATGCTGGAGGGAAGGTAATGCATTTATATGCTGAGTTTGGCTTAGAGAGAGGCCACATTTGAGGCTCACAAGGAGGTTCTCAGGTGGTAACTCTTAGGCACCCTATAACCCTAGGCTAAGTTTCAATTTCAAAAGTAAAGATTCATAAGTACAGTCATCAATATCAAGAGCCCATCAATTGTCCATTCTCCTTCACTTATCACTGCCTGGCACTCCTTCTTGATAAAACCACTTAGAATTAGGAATAGAAGGAAACTTCCTAAAGTGATAAAGGGCACATATGCAAAACCTGCAGGTAGAAGAGAGGCATGATGGTGGTAGAGTAAGGAGATCCAAGAGTCATCTAATCTTAAAGGGCAGTTAATAATCATCCAGAGCTATCTAAAGCACCTGTTTGGGGGCTGAAGGAGACCAGAAGATCATCCTGAAATACCCTTGAAAGAATGGAAGGAGGAGACTGCCCATGTGCAGCAAAGATTCATGACTAGAGCACTCCACACCACAAAAACCAGTGCCCATACTCCACTGATGGCACAAGCCACATCAGGAGCTATTCTGTGGCCAGAGTTAGAAACTCCATTTCCCAAAATCAAGGTTGGAAGACATAGTTGGGAACCAGCTTAAGCTACTGATTAGTAAATTGACTGACTAAAGTATAATGCTAAGAAAACATGAAGTTTGACATTGTCTAAGTCAGAAAGAGTCTGGTTAGCTGCCATTTTAACCCCAGCATGAAGGGAAGCAGGACTGACTGAAAATTGCAGTAAAGGTAAGGTGTGCTTGGGTTGCAGCTCTAGCCTAAGCCTGAGCACCACCTCTGGCAGGGAGGAAACTGTGGGGTCCTGCACCAACCTCTCTGGGTAGCTGCAGGCACATTTGGCCAGCACAGACTGAATAGTTGGACCTGGGTCTCCATCCCTGCATGCCAATAGCATAGGAGAGGAGCTCTGTTTCTTCAGCCTCTCTGGGCAACTGCAGGAACATTTTCAGCCCACACAAACTATTTTGTTGAGTGCCTTCAATTCCATCTCCACCCCTCCATCCTGAAAGGATAGGAGGGAGCTTGGTGTTTCTTCAGCTTCTCTGGGAAACTTCAGGTGCTTTCAGAATGCACAGACTGATACTCAGGCACCTGTAGCTCCATCCCTATCCCCAATAGCATTAGAGGGGAGTTGTGTTATCATCCCCTGTGGGTAACTGCATGTGCTTTTTGCCCATACACACTCAATACTTGAACACCTGTAACACCATCCCTACCCCCACGTAAGACAAGAGGGGAGCTATATTTCCTCAGCATTTCCAGCCTGCTTGGACTGAACTGTTGGCATAGTATGGATCCATCCCCACTGCCCAATAGCATATGAGGGGACTGGGTTTCCTCAGCCTTTCCAGGCAATGGCAGGCACTTTGAGCCTGCACAGACTAAACTGTTCGGCACCTGTGAAACCAACCCACCCCCAAATAAGATAGGAGGGGGCTGGTGTTTCCTCAGCACTTTCTCTGACCTAATGGAATAAAGTTAGAAATCAACAAGAAGCAGAAAAATGGAAAATTCACAAATACATGGAGATTAAGCAACACACTCTTAAATAATCAGTGGGTCAAAGAAGAAATTGTGAGAGAAATCTATAAATATCACGAGATCAATGACAGTGAGACCACAACATATCAGAACCTATGGGATACAGTGAAAGCAGTGCTCAGAGGGAAATTTATAGCCTTCAATGCTTACACTGGAAAAGGAGAATGAGATAAAGTCAGTGACATAACTACATAGCTGGAGGAACTATAAAAAGAGCAGCAAGCTAATCCCAAAGCAAGTAGATGGAATGAAATAACAAAGATCAAAGCAGAAATAAAAGAAATTGAGAAAAAAACAATAAAGAGAACTAATAAAAGCAAAAGTTGGTTCTTCAAGAAGATTAACAAAATTGACAAAAACTTACCTAGATTGACAGAGGAAAAAGGAGAGAAGATGCAAATAAATGAAACAGAAAATGAAAACAAGGACAACACTACTGATCCCACTTAAATAAAAGAGACCTTAAGAGGATACTATTAACAACTGGACCCCAAAAAGCTAGACCATATAAAAAAATGGAAAAATTCCTAGAAGAGTATGTACAACCTACACTGACCCTAGAAAAAATAGAAGATCTCAACAAACCAATCACAAGTAAAGAGATTGAAACAGTCATCAAACAACTCCCCAAGTTGAAAAGTCCAGGATCAGATAGATTCACAGGTGAGTTCTACCAACCATTCAAAGATTTAATACCAATCTTACTCAATCCCTTCCAAAATGTTGAACAAGAAGAAACAACACAAAATCATTCTATGAAGCCAATACCACCTTAATACCAAAGCCAGAAAAAGATATTACAAAAAAAGAAAATTACAGACCCATTTCCCTAATGAACACAGATGCATAAATCCTCAAGAAAATACTTGTTAATAGAGACCATCAACACATTAAAAGAATTATTCATTATGATCGAGTGGGTTTTGTACTAGGCATGCAAGGGTGGTTCAACACAAGAAAATTAATCAGCATAATATAATACACTAATAAATCAAAGAAGAAAAACCACACGGCGATATTGATTGATGAAGAAAAGGCATTTGACAAAATACAGCATATTTTCTTGAAAAAATACTACAAAAGATAGGAATTGAAGGAAACTTTCTCAACATGATAAAGACCATATGTGAAAAACCCACAGCTAACATTGTACTCAATGGTGAAAGATTGAAAACTTTCCTGTTGAGATCAGGAACAAGATGTCCACTGTCATCACTGTTGTCTAATATAGTGCTACATGTTCCAGTTAGAACAATCAGGCAAAAAATAAAGAAAGGCATCCAAATCAGAAAGAAAGAAATAAAACTTTCACTATTTGCAGATGATATGATCCTGTAAATGTTCCAGATCACTAGCTATTAGGGAAATTCAAATCAAAACAACAATGAGATACCATCTCACACCACATAGGATGACCATTATTTAAAAAGCAGAAATCAGTAAGTGTTGGAGAGGATGTGGAGAAATAGGAACACTCCTTCACTGTTGGTGGGAATGTAAAATGGTGCAGGCTCTGTGGAAGACAGTTTGGCAGTTCCTCAGGAAGCTACATATAGAAATGGCATATGATCCAGCAATTCCTCTACTAGGAATATATCCAAAAGAACTGAAAACTGTGACATGAACAAACATCTGCACACCAATGTTCGTAGGGGCATTATTCAAAATTGTCAAAAGATGGAGTCAACCCAAGTGTTCATCAACCAATGAATGGATAAACAAAGTGTGGTATATACATATGATGGAATACTATGCTGCAGTAAGAAGAAATGAAATTGGGACACATGATAACATGGATGAATTTTGAAGACATTATGCTATGTGAAGTAAGACAGACACAAAAGGACAAGTAATGCATGATCTCATTAATATGAACTAAATATGAAGAATAAGTGCATGGAGCTAAATCCTGGAGTATAGGTTATTAGGTGACAAGAGGAGGGCTGGGAAGGACTACTGATGCTTAATGTATGGAGAGGATTTAATTAACTTTACTGAAAAATGTGGAAATGGATAGAGTTGATGCTAACACATTAGAGTGAGTAGCAGGTGATTTATAAAAGGGAATGTGGCTGGAAAGGGTAGTCTAGAGATGTAAATATCAATTGAAAGAAAGCTGGAGAATAATCTATGGACCAAATAACACAGTGAACCCAGAGGTAGATAAGAATTTTGGTAGATGGTACAAATATGAGTGACCTTCTGTGAGCTAGAGCAGATGTATGTCACTATGGCAGGGTTGTGGGAATGTGCAAAAGCATGGAAAAAATACAATTGGTGTGAACTATGGACTGTGGTTAAGAGCCATACTGTAATATTGATACATCTATGCCAAAGATGTACTGTGTTGATAATGGGGGAGTATGGAAAGAGTGTGCCAAATGTACATTTGTTGGGGGCAATAATCTGGTATATTATCTCATAATCTGTAACAAATGTTCCACCACTTTGTGGTGTTTTGGTGAAGGGGTATTGTATGGGAATTCTATACATGTGCGTGATTGTGTTGTAAGTTCACAACTTCTGTAATAAAAATATTTTTTTAAAAAATAATAATAGGGTGGGTTGGTGGAAAAATACACCAAATGTAAGATATGGCCTATACTTAGTAGTAAGATTTTGTCAATATGCTTTTAAAATTTGTAACAAATGTTTCACAACAATTCAAGATGCTGGCAGTGGTGTGATGAATATTTGTTTTGTAAGTTCACAACTTTAACTATACATTATTGTTATGTGTGTTCATGTATGAATGATAAACTTCAGTAATTTAAAAAAAAAATTTTTTTAAACCTACAGATAACT
The DNA here is from genome assembly GCA_026826555.1 of Tolypeutes matacus. Taxonomy (NCBI): domain Eukaryota; kingdom Metazoa; phylum Chordata; class Mammalia; order Cingulata; family Chlamyphoridae; genus Tolypeutes; species Tolypeutes matacus. Next base: position 1,212,945 of record JAKSZT010054542.1, on the reverse strand, counting down.
TCATACTCAATATTGAAAGACTGAAATCTTTCCCTCTAAGATCAGGATCAAGACAAGGATACCTGCCCCATATTCAGTATTGAACTGGAAGGTCTAGCCAGAGGAATTAGCAAAGAGAAACAATTAAAAGGCATTAAAACTGGAAAGGAAGCAGTGAAACATTCTCTATTTTCAGATGACATAATCCTACATACAGAAAATCCTGAAAAATCAGCAACAAAGTTACTATAACTAATGAATTCTGCAAAGTGGTGCGGTAACAGATCCAGACACATACTCAGTATTGTTCCTATATACTAGGAATGAGCAAACTGAAGAAAAAAATGAAAACATAATTCCATTTACAATATCAGCTAAAGGAATGAAATAGCTAGGAATAAGTGTAGCCAAGGATATAAAGGAATTGTACTCAGAAAATTACAAAATATTACTAAAAGAAATCACTGAAGATCTAAATAAATGGAAAGACATTCTATGTTCATAGATTAGGAGACTAAATATTGTTTAGATGTCAATTCTACCCAAAGTGATTTAAAGATATCCTGCAATCCCAATCAATATTGCAACTCTCTTCTTTACAGAAATAGAAGAGCCCTCCACTAAATCTATATGGAAGGGTAAGGACCCCAGAAGAGCCAAAGCCCTCTTGAAAAAGAACAAGGTTGGAGGACCCACACTTCCTGACTTTAAAACTTATTACAAAGCCACCATGATCAAAAGAGCATCGTAAAGACCCACAGCTGTCTGGCTCTTCTCATCTCTGAAGCTTCACTCACAAGCCTACCTCCATCACGAATGCCCTGCCTTCTCCTGACTAACTCCTACTTGCCGCTTAGATTCTGGGAGGCTTCCCTCACCTCTCTCTTCCCCATGTGTCCTCCAGCACCCTGGAACTAACATTGCTTCATTACAATTGTCTCCTACTCTAGGTCCTTGAGGGCTGAGTCTAGCTCTCATCACCACTGACTTCCTAATACTTGGGTGGAAGCACCTGGAGCATGCCTCTATGGCATATGAATATGTTCAAGTGGTCATGGGGCATAGTCTCAGAGGGTTGAATCCAAGACAATAGCTGAAAGACTATTAAATTCCCATCCTAGAAAGTCATGCTAATTCTCTAATAAGAGTGCCAAACGAGAATCAACTGAGTACTTGAGCAGTGCCTAGTGGAGGAAGACAGACCATTATGCAAGGACCTTGATATTGATTATTGTATTTATGGATCTTTTCTAGTGAAATGGAAAATTAGACTACTATTATATATTGCCTAAGAGTTACCTCCTGAAAGCCTCCTTGTTGCTCCAATGTGGCCTCTCTCTAAGCCAAACTTAGGATATAAACAGATTATCTTCCCCCCAGGAAGGGACATGACTTCCATGGATAAGCCTCCTTAGAGCCAATGGAATTATTACCAAGCACTGACTAGTGATGAATCTGGAAAAAGACCTTGATCAAAAAGGGGAATTATTAAATACAAATGAGTTTTTAGGGCTAAGAGATTTCAAAATGACTCCAGAGTTTATTCCAGAGGTTACGCTTATACATGTCTCAACAAGAGTTCATTTACTGCCACAGTAAACCATGCCTCAAACAGCAGGGTTCCAGAGGGCTCTAAAGACAGAGTAGACAATCTCAGGAATTTGGCACCCTGTCAATGGGCCTTATTTTGGAATATATGCTACCCAATGTAACAGATTCATTTATAATTTCCCTACACATGGCTCTTCTGCCCCTTTTTCTGAACCTTTAATTGGCACTATACTTGTTAAATATATTTAAGTACCAAGGACTTAAATCTTCGGTCTGTTCATATGCTGGTTGAGCCCTGAATCTCAGCAGATGCTGCCAAGACCTGCTCACCAGTTCATTATACTCACCTAGGACAGCTAACAAAAGGATGATGATGGACAACACCATCCCGGGAAGTGGAAAATGTCTGCAACTGCAAGCAATACAATTCCATCCATCTGCCTCATGGGATCTAAGCCCCCTCTTAGAGACAGGGTGGACATCATCTTCCTCAAATCTTCATGATAGAGGAATGAAAAATCATAAGGGTTGAAAGGAACCATGGAATAAAGTAGACTCATGATTATTCTAGCAAAGGAAGAACTTGTATCATTGATATAAAGGCAGTGGCCACTAGAGGTTCTGAGGGGAGGGAGAAGAAAATATAGGTGCAACATGGGGGCATTTTTAAGACATTGGAATTGTCCTGCATCACATTGCAATGATGGATATGGGCCATTATACATTTTGTCAAAACCTATAAATTTGTGTGAGGCAAAGTGTGAACTATAATGCTTCAATACGTGTTCATCTATTGTAACAAATCTACCACACTAATGAAAGATGTTGTTAATGTGGGAAAGTGTCATAGGGGGAGGGAACAGTATATATGGGAAATCCCTATATTTTTATGTTACATTTATGTAATCTAAAGCTTCTTTAAAAATAAAAATATGTATTAAAAAAAAGAACAGGGTGGTGGCACAAGCACAAATACATGGACCACTGCCACAAAATTGACAGTTCAGGAATCAAACGTCACATATATGGCCAACTGAATTTTGACAAGAGTGTCAAGTCCACACAATTGGATTGATAGTGTGTTCAAGAAATTGGGATGGGAAAACTGGATGTCCACTTGCAAAAGAATAAGTGATCTCTACCACTCAACATATACAAAAATCAACTCAACATAGGTCATAGACCTAAGTATAAGAAGAGGAACTAAGAAAATTCTTGGATAAAGCATAGGAAAGCATCTCTAGGAGCTGGTGCTAGGCTTTGATTACTTAAACTTTACACCAAAAGCACAATCAATAAAAAGACAAAGAAATAGATAAATGAGACCTCATCGAAACTACAAGTTTTCTGCATCAAAGAACTTTATCATGGAACTAAAAAGACAACCTACACGTGGGAGAAAATATTTGAAAAGCACATATACAATAAGGAATTATTAATATACTAAATATATAAAGAAGCCCTTCAATTCTACAAAAACAAGACAACATCGGTAAAAAGAGTGAATATTCAATAGATATTTCTTCAAAGAGGAATGTGGCAATAAAGCACTTGAAATAATGTTCATTATCATTAACTATTAACTATTAGGTGAATGCCAATAATAACCACAAAAAGATGCCATTTCACATACACTGGAATGCATACTACAAAAAAAAAATTACAAATGCTTGAAAGGATGTGCAAAAATAGAAACACTCATTAATTGTTGGGTAGAAATGTAAAATGATGCAGCCACTGTGGAGGACATCTTGGTAGTACCTCAGAAAGTGAAATATAAAACTACTATATGTAGCAGTTTGAGGCTTTGGGGGACCCCAGAAAGGATCATGTCCTTAGAGCTAATCCATTCCTATGGGTGTGAACCTATTTTAGGTGGGACCTTTTAATTTGATTACTTTAGTTAAGGGTCTTTTGATTAGATTGCTTCAGTAAGGGTGGGCTTTTTATTCAGGGAAGGTCTTAATCCATTTACTAGAGTCTTTTAGAATGGGATGAATATGGATAGAGACAAGGAGCTCAGAGAGGAACCCACAGAAGCTGAGAGAGAAAACCACAGATGGTGCAGCCAGAAGATGAAAGCAATGGAGCCTGGCAGAAAGGCAGTGTCTGGAAGATGCCACCATGTGCCGTCCCATGTGAGCCAAGGAGTTCAGGATCATCGCAGCTGATCATTGGGGAGAGAGGTTTGCCTGATGATGCCTTGATTTGCATACTTTTGTTAGACTCAGAACTGTATGATTGTAAGCCAATAAATCCCCATTGTAAGGCCATCCTATTTCTGGTATATTTCTTTCAGCAGTCTTTACCAAACTAAGCACCAGATTACAAACAATCTGACTTCGATGTTTATACCTCAGGAACCCAAAGTAGGGACGCAAAAGAATATTCACATACTGGTATTCATGCAGCATTATTCACAATCACCAAAAAGCAGCCCAGCTCTTTTTAATCATACCATATAAATGTGCCCCAAGTGTTTTTAAATGTACCACACAAATCTAAGGTCTCAATAATTGGGTGGTATTTGGGAACTCTGTAATTATGTATGGTTTTTCTGTATGTCTATAATAATTCTAAAAATAAAAATATAAATTATGAAAAAGAACTCTTTCCTGTGATGAAAAGCTTCTTACTTAACTTATGATGGTCCCTTTTGTGAAAAGAAAAAGTATAAAAAAATAAACCTTTTTTCTACAGGTCACTAAAATGGAAGGTGGCATGATGTCATCTCTTGCCCTTTTCACATTGACAAGGCCATAACATCTCATGAAATGGTGAGAAACAGAACATCTTGTCTCATCCACAACCTCATGACAAGAGGAAATGGATTGGAAAATCAGGGTCCAGGTGAGGGACTCCAAATTTCCCATTTGGGATGAGTTGGGGGAGACATACAAGGATCACAAAGCATCATCAAAGCCAAGATAGACTCAACAGCCAATGAGGTGGAGGCAAAGTGCCCAGCTTCCCCATGCAGAAGTTCTTCCCTGTGAGTGAGGACAGAATGGTCATTCCTTATAATGGGGAGTGGATGCCACAAGGTTTCAAGAAGTCCTTGGAGAGCAGTGGGCACCATGCGGCCGAGGGTGATGATGACCTAAGAAGATCTTGAAGAAGCTGAAGAGCCTGATATGGCGGAAAATGATGACCAGAAAGCTGTGAAGGACAAGCTGTAATGAGGAGCCCGGACACCCCAACATAATGCCTCTCAGTGGGCTGCACACCCCATGGTGGATGCTTCCAGAACCTTGAGACCTTATCATGGTGAAATGATTATCCATAGGACAGCCAGGAATTATTCAACATAACACTTCATCTTAACATTCATGGGAATTTAAATCTGTTTCTTCATTTTGCCTGTCAAGTTTTGGGAAGAGATTTGTATCAAGGGAAACCCATTTTGGTGAATTGTTTTTGTTTTTGTTTTTGTTTCAATTGTGATGAACTTTTTTAAGCATGGCCTTTCTTCCCAGCACTGGCAAAATTATTTTAGAATGGCACACTGGAAATGCCTTCCATCCTTTGGGAGAGGTTTATGCTATCACTGTTTTAACATTCCTTCTGTGGGATTTTTAAGCATTTTCAATGTCAAGGTAGTTGTTTCACCTTGGCCAGGCCTCCCTGGAAGATCCTTCTCCCTTCATGTGGCGGAGGGGACCCAACAAGCTGGACAGGGTCACTCCCCACCTCCTACAGTGTTAGAGGGACTGGACATGGCCCTTGCATTCTCTGGTTAAATAGAGACTCCAAATCTCTAGTGGGGGTTGGGCTCCACCACTTTGGGACAAGGTTAAGGTGCTGTAGTCCTGATCCAAAAGAGGCCAAATGTGATGTCCTTCCCCTCTTAGTGCCAGGGCTTCTTGTCACTCTGGGGTGAAATGAGTGAATGATCTGAATGAACACCAGCTTCCATCTCCTTCCGACTGAGAAGTGGACAGTGGCCAACTTGAGGCATAGAATAGGAACTTTCAATATCATGCAGGGAGATAGCCTGGGATGCATGAGCTGTGTTAGTCAGTGACAATTCTTCAGCCATTTCTACCACAATATTAGAATTGTACTCACTGGCCAAATGAAGCTAAAATTGTAAAGAGCAAAAAATAGCAAAACTAAAATAAGTAAAAGTGCACCAAAGAGTGGGTGGAATGCACCTCAAACCCAACTCCAGACTTCTACTCTGAAAGAGGAAGTGGCCAGAGGTACCCCATGTGTTAACTACAGCCTTGTTCTCTAGTACTGATATGTGGGTGAAAATGTCAGCAGATATTAGGGGAGGGTGTGCAGGGCATGCCTTGCTAGTGCTCTTAATGTTCCTCCTGGCAAATTGCTCTCCCCATGTTTTCCATTTTCTCTTCCTGCTAACCTGAATCACTGACATCCACAGTAAGGTCCTTGGAAAGTTTAGTTAATGTTTCCCATGTAAGGATGGACAGTTCCCACTGGAGAATACAATACTTAGAAATCTATCGCATGAATTACCTTCCTCTGCTTCCAACTTGTACAAGATTCCCAAGACATTTTTTGTAATTAAGTCTTTAACATCTAGAAAAATTCACCTGGCCATTTCCTTTCAGTTCCTGAATGTGGGAAACACATCCTGAGCACCAATTTTACATTCTTGTTCTACAGAGTGTAGATGAGCAGGTTGAGGTTTGGGCTGACAGCCATGTACATGACAGCGATCACTACCATTTTACATGGAGTAGTCAGACCAAGGGAAGAAATGGATGTAGATGACTGTGGAATAGTTCGATGTGATCACTAGGAAGTGGGAAGAGTCCACTGCTTGCTCTAAGCAGAAAATGTTGGCAAGATACTGGTAATGATGAAGGCATAGTATGGCTTGATGAGCAAGAAGTTGCCCACCACAAAAAAACACCTGTGGTAAAGATCATGGTGTTTTTCAGGTATGTTGGGCCAAAGGTGAGCAACCACAGTGTAGGGATTCCACACAGGAAGTGACAAATGTGATTGGGGTGGCAGAAGTTCAGTCATATCATCAGGCCAGTGTGCACAGACTTGTTGGCCCTGCTAACCACCCACATGTTGCATGCCAGCAGAGCACAGAGAAGACTGCTCATCAGTGTGTGATGGTACACAGGCTGTCAGAGGGTTGCATGCCATTATAGGTCATGACAATGAGTAGCAGCTCAGCACCCAGTATCCACATCAGGAAGAAAAGAGCTGGGTCAAGCAATCTCTGTAGGAGATAGTGTTGCCTTATACACCAGGTTCTCCAAAACTTGGGGAGAACCATAGATGTGCTTAGAAGATCTAAGTTGGGCAGGTTGGTGAGAAAAAAGTACATCAGGGTGGGAAGTCCAGGGTTCAGGCAGATGGCCATGACAATGAGGCTGTTCCCTACAAGAGCTTACTGGTATTGGAAATGGAATAGAGCAGAGGGTTTTCTGAGAAAAAGTGCAGGACAAATGGCACCACAGCCATGAGGTTGGGTGCTGTCAGTTGGTGGGAGAGTGTCTAGTGCATTCTGCAATGTAGGTAAGCACCTGGGAGAGGGAGAAACAAGCACCAGGTGTTTGATGTGTCCTCTCTGCATGTCATATTGTGGGTATGTTCTTACAACATATCCAAGATACGGAAATAAGAAATCAATATAGACAAGGAAAACCAAGCAATTTTCTTAGAAATCACCTGCAGAAATCATGATATGCAAACACTTGTCATAACAAAGCAATCAAACAGAGGGCAATTAATAATTTCAGTGGTTCCTAAATTTGCAAAAGAAATAACCACTGATTCACTTTAAAATTCAGAATTCCTAGTGTTCTTCCACTTAATCATAGTCAATGTATATTTTTAATCTCTCTCAAATTATTAAATATTCCACAGGATAGTTAATGCAATGAAATTTTAACAACTCCATAATTCATTTAATTATTAAAATTTATTTAGATAAATTATAATCTTCACCTCCATCTTTATTTCCTGACTGACCACTGTACTTTTCTGAGGGATGATGCTGAATTATGACAATAATCTGTGATGAAGGAAGCAGTTACTCTAATTTCAGAGTTATTCATGATTTATACCCCATAAGTATATGATTTATACCCTATAGCTTTATTATCCATAGCAACTTTTCAATTAAAATTTGCTGAACACTTAATAAATGCATGGATTTGTCCAATATTCAGGAGGATCCTCATGAGAGAGCGATGGTCCCTCTCCTCCAGATGTCCTGGTTTATCTGAGAGCAGGCACTGCCCACAGAGCCAGGCTCAGCTCGAGGCTGCATTGCCCAAGCATGGCCAGCAGAGCACACAGACTGTGGGGATCCTGTGTTCAGCCTGCAGAAAGGAAACCAGAAACAGGGACCTGTTTCCAGGAGGGAGATGAGCGGCCAGATGGCAGGAAGGGGCAAGAATGCTCCATTGGGAAGTACCAAATACAAGGCCAGGGAGGGTCAGAAGACAAAGGTGTCCTGCCTGTGCCTCCCCTTCTCTCCCCTGTGGAATGGACCCTTGCTGGGGCATATTCTTGCATCTAGTGCCTTTGAGGAGTGAAGAGGCTGATCCAAGTGGAAAGTGCATCCTTAGTGTGGGAGAAAACTGTAAGGGACACCCTGTAGGTTCAGAGCATTGTGGGAGCAGGAAATCAGGGGCTGGGCTCTCCTGAAGACTATACACAATAGGAAGGTCATTAACATCCCAAAAACCAAGGTGACCATCTGGAAATTGATATAGAGTAGAAGGATGGGGGACCTCCATGACAGCATCTGGCAGTCCCTCTGCCCTTGTTTCCGTAGGCAGGTGCATGAAGGAAAGCCAGGAGGAGGATGGCACTTCCTCCTTGGGATCCAGCCTCGGGTATTAGTCTCTGCATCAGGCATTCCCACAGGGTCTTCCCACACGATCTCACCAAGGGAAGGGTGCCCAGGCCTTGAAAAGAGGAGATGGGGGGTGGGCTGGGAAGTAGGGCTTCAGCAAGATCTACTTGTCCCACTCCACTAACATGAGGAAGCAGACAAGCTTGCCGGAGCCCAGCTACCAAACAGGTCATCACATACTGGCCACAGATTTCAAGTTCCACTCTCTAGGAGAAGATGAAGACAGCCCTCTTTCTCATTCCCATTCCATAGGTCTCTGCCAAGGTAGATATGCAGCTCTGTCAGGTGTTAGCCACACAACATGAACACATGGTGTTATTTCTCAAAATGCCCACACAGGCTCAGCGAACTCAGTGTCTAGCCATCTGGAAAGTCTCAGAGCTGTGTACCTGGCAGATCCCACCTTGAAGATCCTCGTTCACAAGATGGAGGATGGAATATGAGATGCTCTAAAAACATGCAATTAAATACTAGGAGGACTCCTAATATTCTTCACTAAGAAGGTGTTCAGGATGGATTTATTCAAATTATATTCAGAATACACAAAATTAGAAATAACACAAATGTCTGTAAAGATATGAATGGATAAATAAAATGTGTTATATTTATAAAGTGGAAAAGTAAAAACTAAAAAGGATCAAGTTAATAATACATTCAACAACATGAATGAAATTCAAAAATATTATGCTATGTGAAAGAAGCCTTATGCCCTCTATATTTCCATTAATGAAGTCCAAGAACATGCAAAACTGATCTATGGTGGAAAAAATCTGAACAGTAATGACTTTGGGAAGTATTTGTTAGGGATTGACTGGAAAAGGGCAGGAGGGAAGCTTCACGGATGGGAGTTAAGTACTATGTCTTGATAAAGATTGGGTTACACAGCTGTATTCAGTGTCAAAACTCAGAAAATGTGCACCTTTATTTATGTATTTCATTGTTTGAAAATTACACCTCAAAAGGAAAAGATTTTGGAACCAGATAATTAAATCTAATTAATGATAGGCATGATAAAGTATTTAAGGAGATGCTTACAGATATTTGCAACTTGCTTTGAAATTCATAAAAACAAAATGAACTGATGGATGGCTAAGTAATAAAACAAGTGTAGGAACAAATAATGGTAGAATTTAGATAATGAGTACATGAGCGTTCACTGTTAAATTCTTCCAACTTTGCTATAGGCGTGAAACTTTCATAATAAAAAGATGTGAAGTTTTTAGCTCTGGATAAAGGGTAGAAAACAAATATAGAGAGGTCAATAATGGAGGGAGATGAGGTGGAAATGGGTGAATCATCCATTAGGACCCGAGGCATCTTCGGTATCTGTTAGAGATGGCAGAAGAGTCAGACATGAAAGGTGTTCAGATTAAATCACCAGGACTTGAAGATGCTTTGGATACAGAGGCTACAAAAAGAGACCAAGAAAATGTCAATAATTGTAACTCTGAAAAAGAGATGTGGATGAGGGAAGTGAAGATCATCTATATAGACTGTTGAAAGGGCATCCCTGGAAAACCTCCCAGTACTATGCCAGTTAGGCAGTTATATCAAAGGGTCTGAGGTCTGGAGGTGAGGAATGGACTGCAGTTATAAATGTGGGTTCCACTAGCAAATATTAATGATAAATGCAGATGTGGACATGGATGCTTTTGCCAGAAGAGATTCAGGGCTGAAGCAGTGAGGATACAAATATTTAGAGGCAAGAAGCAGAAAAGGGGAGTAATAACAATGCAAATAATATGACACTGATAAGGAAATGAATCCATAAAAGTATATGTTGAAGATCTTTTGTCCAAAGAAAAGATAGAACCTCTTTCTGCATATTAAATAAAGCTTGATTGTGCCCATTTGAGGGAGGAAAATTGTAGAAAAATAAACCTCCTGTCTCAGGTCACTAACATTGAATGCAGCCTAATGCATCTGTCATCTTCTCCATGGTGCCATTGACATGGTGAGGAGAGGTTATCTGCCCCTCCCCAAAATTATGCCAAGAGTAGATAAGTCAGGGAATCAGTGTCCAGTTGAGATTCCTTAATCAGGATATCAAGAGACCCCTTGCCCAAAGGCACCAAGCAGTGAGTTTAGTGGGCCTCAGTCCAGAAGCAGAGCCACACTCTGAAAGAGAAAGTGACCAGCTCCTCCCACAGGGGAAGGCTACAGCTTGGTCCCTGGTACTCACTTGGGGGTGAAAACAGCAGCAGACCCTGAAGGGAAGATGCAGAGGGAATGCCAGGCTTGGCCTCCTGCTGTTCCTCCCAGCCACTTGCTCTCCCTGCGGTTTCCACCTCACTTCGTGCTATCCTGAAGCCCTGACAGCATCCACAGTTAGATAATGGAAAGTTTGAAGTTCCCTAGGAAACCGGCCAATTCTCAGTGGGAGAGCACATTGTTTTTAAATCTACCCAAAAAACCCACCTCTTTCTCCTTAGATAAGCAAAGTCATTTTTTTAAAATTATGTTAATTTCAAAATTACCCTTGGCCATTTCCTTTCATTTACTCAATGTGGGAAACACCCTCCTGAGGATGACTTTTACGTCCTTGTTGCGCAGACTGTAGATGAGCGGGTTCAGGGTGGGGCTGACCGCCGTGTACATGATGGCGACCACTTTGCCATTTTCCATGGAGGAGCCAGATGCTGGGAAGAGGTAGGTATAGATGACGGTGGAGTAGTACATGCAGACCACCAGGAGGTGGGACGAACAGGTGGAGAAGGCCCTGCGCTTGCCCTCAGCCGAGCGGATGCGCAGGATGCTGGCGATGATGAAGGCATAGGACAACATGGTGAGAAGGAAGTTTACCACCCCAAAGTAAACATCTGCGATAACAATCATAACATTGTTCAGATAAGTTGGGCCCAGGCAAGCAGCAGCAGTGTGGGGATCTCACACAGGAAGTGATGGATCTGGTTGGAGTGGCATATTGTTAGCCGTGCCATAAGGCCGGTCTGGATAAAGGAGTCGACCCCACTGAATAGCCACACACTGCCTGCCAACAATGCACAGAGGGGCCTGCTCATCAGTGTGTGATAGTGCAGGGGCTGGCAGATGGCCACGTAGCGGTCATAGGACATGACAGCGAGCAGCAGTAGCTCGGCCCCCAGGATCCATGTCAGGAAGAAGACCTGGGTCATGCAGCCACCATAGGAGATGGTGCTGCCCTTGACCAACAGGTTCTGCAGCAACCTTGGGAGAACAGTGGACGTGCAAACGATGTCTACAAGAGCCAGGTTGGTGAGAAAGAAGTACATTGGGGTGTGGAGGGGGGGATTCAAGCAGATGGCAATGACGATGAGGCAGTTCCCTGTAAGAGCAGTCAGGTAAAGAAGGAAGAAGAGAGCAATGAAGAAACCCTGGAACTGGAGATTTTCTGAGAATCCCAGAAGGACAAACTCCACCACAGATGAATAGTTGTTTGCAGCCATTGGGTGAGTGAAGCTCTCAGAGGTGTCCTGGGAAGCAGCTGGAACCTGGCAGAGGGAGACACAAGGGTGGGTTACATTGTCCTGTCTGCATGCAGGTCCCACTAAGATTCTACAAGGATGTTTCTGGTGGTGCCTTGTCCCTAGGAAACACATGGCTAAGATGTTAACAGAAGTCCCTGCACTGAGACAAGCAGGATGAACTCTCACTCTGGATCCACATCCCACACATTACTCCTCCCTACACTCAGACCTCCTCCCCATGACAGCTTCTCCTTCCTGTTAGTGGCTGGGGAAGCATCACTCAGAAGTTTATTTAGAAAGTGCAGCCTGTTCTCCCTGTGATTCATTTTAATTGTGAATATTTCCTACATTATACTGGTGCGTGGAAGTGAGTTAGACATGGCTCATGGAGCCTGGAAGATGCTCAAACCCACCTGGAAAGGCTGTTGTGCTCCAGACCTCTGTACTCCCAAAGAGGAAAAACCATCTGAGCTGGGGAAAGGGCAAATCTTCACAAAGAAACTTGCCTAAAAGACTGTATTAAATTCTCACTCTCATAGGGACCAGTTTGCAGGACAGATGGGCTCAGGTGAAGATTTCAGGTGCCATGAGGGTCCATCAGAAAGTTGTGCAGACTAGGAAATGGTCCAAGTCCCCAGAGTAGTCCAAGACTTGGGAGCAGCCACCAGCCTCGGGGCAGGTGAGGGCAGCTCTCAGAGTTCCGTTATGTGTGAACCTGACCTCAGGCTCTTCAGCCAAAACTACACTTGTCCCACCTTTCTTTGTTTTCCCCAGAGCATGGGGGGTGGGGGGCTGGATCATGGTCAACCAGGGCTGTTGTCGGAGAAGCTGGTTCTGAATCTGGCAGGAGACCGATTCCAGGCTCTAGCCCCATCCAGGTTCTCCTGCTACGTGGAAAGTTTGTCCTCTCAGTATCAGACTCTGCCAGAGGCTGGGGGTTCAGAAAGGGGCAGAGGCAGCCTCAGCATGACCCAGGACCTCCTGCCAGGGCACCCGCCCAGCTTCAAGTGCTGTGAATCTCCTGACCTCACGTGCCTCTTAGGCAACCATCCCTGACCCAGGCCCTTCAGACAGGAAAGGACCCAGCTCAGAGTAGGAGACCCTCTTTCTTGAACCCACAGCATGGGTCCAAGGAGCTCCCCAACCATACACTCCAAGGTGAACATTTCCCTCCCCAGCCGAATTCCCTGCACAGCCCAAGTCCAGGCTGCCCAGGGAAGAGGGAGGGTCTGAAGACCTGCCCTGGAGCTTCCAGGTGGGTAAGGACTGCCTGAGAACAAGGAGCTGTCAATGGGTGCACGTCCTAACCAGGGCTGCTCCCCAGAGTCCCATGAACAGGGGTGCTCAGGTTTTGTGAATGTGGCCATGAACACACAGTGAATGGAGGGAGTGGGGAGAGTGCTTTGGGGGTCCTCTGACAGTGCTGACTGCTCCCTGTTCACTCCCCTCACCCTCTTTGTCCCTCACCATAACAAGGCTGAGGAGACCACAGGCTGCTGACCTAAGCCCAAGCTCTGTTCCTGCAGATCTGGGGTGCTAGCAGTGCAGCAGGACACGGTGGGGGTTCCTTATTCCTGGGGTGCTCACATCCAAGGGTCAGCAGGGAAGGAGGTCATGCAGCATCCACACACTTCTCTGTATAACACGTCCCGGTGCAGGCACAGATGACCAAGCCCAACGCTGGCCCCTGGAAATCACCATTCACCACTAAATTCAAGGGTGCAAGCTGCCTGTGCATCAGCATGTTCACAGTTGCGCTTCCCACCCTGGATTCACAGGGAGCAGAGTCAGCCACCTCCATCTTCTGCAGCCAGAGGTGCTGATGTTAAAGAACTTTACCTATTCCAGAGTCAAAACCACATGAGCTGTTTGACCCTCTTACTGGTCAGCTGCACAGACGGGGCAGGGGCAGCAGAACAGAGGAACTTGAACAGTTTCGGGGCTCCTCATCATTTCAAAGTGAAATAGTAAAAGACAAGAGCAAAGCAAAGGCAGGGGCATGTTTTACAGGGTACAATTGGTCAGGGCTAAGCCAAAGCTGTCTTTTAAGAAGATCAGAGGAAAAAGAGGAAAGACAGTTCCCAAGGCAACTGTGGGGAAAACACACAGACAGTTATTCACGTGAATGCATTCCCTGTTCATTCAAGGGATGTGCCACCAACAGCTTACTATCTAAATATAAGAAAGCCGCATTTTCATGAGAAATCAACAAGATCCTTACCGTGGTTAAAGGGGAGGTAGAACCTTGAGGTTAAAAACCCAAATTCTTCCCATTTGTGCCACCTTTGTTTGCTGCTGACCTTTAAAGGGTTCTGTCTGCTCAGGGTGGACGTCAAGGTCACTGGGGACACAGAGGGGCTGAGGAGCAGGAGAGGCCTTCAGGGAGCAATTACCCCAGCTGGAGGTACACAGGGGCCCTGTGGGTGCAGTCTGAGGGGCCTGGGGCAGGACATGATGACGGGACAGGGCAGGCCAGGGCCCTGAGGCAGGGGTTAGGGCTCCCAGGAATGTAGCTGGAGGCAAGCCCCTCATCCCTTTGGTCTGAATCTAGCAGGGGAGTTTCTGGGGCCTCTCGACCAAGAGCCCCTGAATCGGACGTTCTTCCTGTGATGACCCAGGCTCTGGCCTGCAGGAAGTAGAGGGCTCTTCTCAAATCCAGGTCATTCCTTACACAAGCTGTAGATCCAGCAATATGGGAAGTAGGACGGAGCACTCCCGGGCACCCCACACCCAGTTCCCTGTAGGGAGCATGCTTCATCAGTGTGAAGTGTTGTCACAATTAAAGATCCAGTATTGATGCTTCATGGTTAGCTAAAGTGCTCACTTATTCAGGCTTCCTCAGTTTCCCTGAATGCCTCATTTCTGTGTCAGCATCCATCCTGATCCAATGACATTTAGTTGTCTCATCTCCCTAGGCTCTGCTTAGCGCTGACAGACTCTCAGACTGTCCTTCTGATGACTTTGGCCATTTGAGGAGGACCAGTCAGGGGCTTTGTAGGAAGCCTGGAGCACACATGCCAAGCCCAGCCCCTTTCACCTCAGCAGGTGCAGTTCCAGCTCTGGGCCAGCTCTTGACTCCTCAGAAATTTCCAAGAAACATGGAGCCCTGCACAGGGCTGACAGCCTGGGAGACAGTATAATGAGCTCTTCACAGCTTCTGCCTCCCCCACGTAAGAAAGACTTCACACCTGATCAATAAGGAATCTGCTGGAGGTCTCCTTACATACTTCCCATGGTGTGGAAATAAGAAAGTAATATAGAAAAGGAAAAGCTAGCAATTTATCCTAGAAACCTACGTCAGAATATATGCCATGCGAAATTTGTTAGTAGTATGAAATAACCAAAGAGAAACCCATTAATAATTTAGAGTGGATCTTAACTTCACAAAAGAAAAACAAATGAGTCCCTATAGTTTTCAATATATCTTAATTTTTCAAGCAATCAATCATATTTTTACTCCTTGACCATCAAATAAATATTTCACATGTTAGATAATGCAATGGAATTTCAACAGTTCAAGAATTTGAATAAATCTCTGAATTTATTTAATGGGCATATAATCTTCATCTACATCTCTTTTTCCTAATTGAACCCATTTCTTTTCTTTTCTTTTTTTCTATTTGAGGAGTTGGGAGTTTATGAAACATTCATGCATACCATATAGCATTCCCATATATTGTCCCACCACCAAAACCTTACATTGTTGTGACACATTTGTTACAATTGATGAAAGAATATAACCATAGTATTACTGCTATCTATAGTCCATAGCTTATATTTGGTGTATTATTCCCACAAACCATCCTATTATTAACAACATGTATTGGTATTGTATATTTGTTATAGTTCATCAGAGGACATTCTCATATTTGTAGTGTTAACCACAGTCCAACATTCACCTCGGGTTTCACTGTGTTACATGGTCCCCTCCCTTGTATATTGCCATTATTGACCATTAGCATTGATATAGCTCCTTCTTTGCCCAGGTTGTAAAAAATATTACAATAAAGCTATTGTCTATACATTTCATTCTTTCTATTTTCCATTTATCTTCATATTCTTAATGCCTTGTAATAGAGGAACATTCTTGTGTTTGTACTCTTAACCACAATTATCATGCACCACTGAAATCACTATGTTATGCCGTCCCTAGATTATCCTCTAGCTTTCTTTCAATTGACCTTTACCTCCTTAAGGTCATTTGACTCCCTGTAATGTGTTACAATCTCCCCACATTCACAATCTACCTTATTAAACATTCTACATGTATTCAGCCTCAGCTCCCCCTTCTCAACCCATATTCTATGTCCAAGTAATCTTTACTGTAGTGTTTAACACCATAAGGAAACGCATTATTTTTAGTCCATATTAGTGAAGCCATACAATATTTGTCCTTTTGTGTCTGGCTTACTTCACTCAACATAGTGTCCTCAAGGGTCATCCATGTTGTCATGTGCTTCCCAACTACATTACCCCTTATAGCTGAATAGCATTCCATTGTTTCTATATACCACATTTTCTTTATCCATTCATCAGTTGTTGGACACTTGGGTTTTTTCTTCCTGTTGAATTTTTTGGAAGAGTTGCACAAGATTGGTATTAGATTATATTTGAATGATTGTTAGAATTCACCTGTTAAGCCAACTGGACTTAGGCTTTTCATTTGGGGAGGTTTTTGATGACTTTCAATTTCTTTACTTGTTATTGGTTAGTTGAGGTCTTCTATTTCTTCTAGTGTCAGTATAGAATGTTCATGTGTTTCTAGGAATTTCCCATATTTGTCAACATAGCCTAGTTTGTTGGTATACAATTGTTCATAGTATCTTCTTATGATTTCTCTTATTTCTGTAGTGTCAGTAGTGATGACCTACTATAATTTCTGGTTTTATTTCTTTGTATCTTCTCTCTTTTTTTCTTTGCCAATCTAGCTATGGGTTTGTCAATTTTGAGAATCTCCTCAAAGAACCAATTTTGGTGTTATTGATTCTCTCAATTTTTCTTGCTGTTTTTCTCAATGTAATTTATTTCTTTTTTTCTTTTTTCTTTTTTTTTTATTGGATAGATAGTTTATTGAAAGCATAAAGATAATAATCAATGGGAAAAGGCAGAAATAAAGTTTGGATATAGGGTCGAGGTTTTGCTCTTATCATTACAGATAAAGGAGACCAGCTTTGGGTCCTGTCCAGACATCTGAAACCTAGACATAAACAAGCCGAAGAAGCTCACACAAGAATCAGAAAAGATGATAACTTCTAAAAGTCAGAATGTCACTCTAACACACGTATTCTTTGCTATGCTTACCCTGACAACCTCAGCAGTTAGTAGTGCACATTCACATAATTATATATATTGGGCTTATATTACTAATTCACCTCTTTTTGAATGGGGGGACAAATCCTACCCTGTTTATATTAATTAGACTTTTCATTTTCTTGGGCCCAATGATTCTCACATTATCTAAAACCTGAGGAGGAAGGGAAATTTATTGAAACTTTAACCTTGCCTTTTCTTGAATGACCTATCTGCATAGGATTTATCAATCCATATATACAGCCCCAAAATCATAGTACAAAGTGATAAATGGCATACAAGCCATGTTTCATCTGAGGTTGTGCTCTTTAATAATTCCTATAGGATTGTAATGGATTGGGCCTTATAGGGATACCAAAACCTAATGTAAAGACTACCAAAAGTTGAAAAATTAATAACTCAACAGAAACAACTAATGAAAGCATCATTATTTTTGGAATTTTGTGGATGTCATAAGTATACATAAGTCACTAAATTGGACTCATCATGAAAGATATATCCCACAATTATGGGACACTAAACTTAAAAAAACAAAAAGTATTTGGGGAAATTATTTTTGGGAACTAGCCCAATTTTTTTTTTAATTTTGTTGTTTTGTTTTTTGTTTGTTTTTTTTTTTTTTTTTTTTTGTGTGTGTGTGAATCAAACAGTATATTATACGATATATTTGGTTCATAGTAATGCATTCATACAGTATTTGTCCTTTTGTGTCTGGCTTGCTTCACTCAACATAATGTCCTCCAGATTCATCCATGTTGCCATATGCTTTATGATTTCATTTCTTCTTACAGCTGCATAATATTCCATCGTGTGAATAGACCAGTTTGTTTATCCATTCATCTGTTGATGGACACCTGGGTTGTTTCCAACTTTTGGCAATGATGAATAATGTGGCTATGAACACTGGTGTGCAGATGTCTGTTCGTGTCACTGCTCTCAGTTCTTCTGGGTATATACCCAGTAGTGGTATTGCAGGGTCATGTGGCAAGTCTATATTCAGCTTCTTTATGAACTGCCAAACAATCCTCCATAGTGGTTGTACTATTCTGCATTCCCACCAACAGTGAAGAAGTGTTCCTATCTCTCCACCTCCTCTCCAACACTTGTAGTTCCCTGTCTTTTAAATAGTGGCCATTCTGATAGGTGTGAAATGATATCTCATTGTAGTTTTGATTTGCATTTCCCTAATCATGAGTGATGTTGAGCATTTCTTCATGTGTTTTTTTGCCATTTGTATTTCTTCTTCGGAGAAATGTCTATTCAAGTCTTTGGCCCATTTTTTTTAATTGGGTCATTTGTCTTTTTATTGTTGAGCTGTAACATCTCTTTATATATCCTGGATATTAAACCCTTATCAGATATGTGATTTCCAAATATTTTTTCCCATTGAGTTGGCTGCCTTTTCACCCTTCTGACAAAGTCCTGTGAGGTGCAAAAGTG
>JAKSZT010054542.1:1088796-1185867 GCA_026826555.1 Tolypeutes matacus | reverse complement strand
AGTTTTTTTCTTTTAGTGTTTTGACTATGTCATACCACTGTCTTCTTGCCTCCATGGTTTCAGCTGAGAAATCAGCACTTAATCTTATTGTGCTTCCCTTGTATGTGATGGTTCTCTTTTCTCTTGCTGCCTTGAGTATTTTCTCTTTGTCTTGAGCATTGGACAATTTGACAAGTATATATCTTGGAGTTGGCCTGTTGGGATTTATACTATTTGGGGTGCGCTGTGCTTCCTGGATCTGCACATCCATCTCTCTCAATAGAGTTGGGAAGTTTTCAGCCATAACTTCCTTCAACACTCCTTCTGTTCCCTTTCCCTTCTCTTCTCCTTCTGGGATGCCCATAATGCGTATGTTTGTGCATCTTGCATTATTGGTTAATTCCCTGAGACCATACTGGATTTTTTCTATCTTTTTGTCTATCTTTTCTACAATCTCTTTGATTTCAACTGTATTGTCTTCCATATCACTAATTCTTTCCTCTGCCTGTTCGATTCTGCTGCCATGTGAGTCCAGCGTCTTTTTCATTTCTTGACTTGTGTCTTTGTTCGCCATCATATCCATTACCTTTTTAGGTGTGTTAGCTATTTCTTCAGTATGTTCTCCCAGTGTCTTCTTTATATCCTTAATCTCTTCCTTCAGTTCTTTAAGTTGGTCCATGATATTTGTTTGGATAGCTTTGATTAGTTGTTCGATGTACTGCATTGCTTCCTGGTTTTTATTTTGTGCACTGGACTGGTTCATGTTTTCCAGTTTCTCAGAGTCATTTGTATTTTTCTGTTGCCCTCTGGTCATCATATTATCTTGATGGGTTTGTTCAGTTGATTAGCTTTTCTCTATGCTCTAGAATTTTATTTAGCTGTTGGTTCTGCGTGTGAGTTAAGTTTTCTCTTTGGCAGTTTTTCTTCTTATTTTATTTCCTTGCTTCTTTCTATGTTCCCTTGAAGGCAAAAGGTTAGGGCCAGAGGAATCAAAAGATGTAAGGACAGCAGAAGGATAATAGAAATATTGATAAAAGTTAGAAGAGGGGCAAAATGAGACTTAATGAGATGAATATTTAACTTGTGTAGGCAGTGTAGAGTACTAGGAAAAAGTATGGAGTTCCTACAATGGACTGGGAAAACAAATGGAGGAATATATATATATATAGTGATTTACAAGGCTAGAATTATGAGGAGGGAAAGAAATAGTAGAGAAAGGTCTGAAAGGAAAAAGTTAATACTAATAAAAAAAAGAAGAAGAAGAAGAAGAAGAAGAAAACAAAATAGATGGGATAGAAATTGACACCCTTAAGTTGTGGGCCTATGAAAAAATGTTATCTCTAAGAGCCACAACAGAAAACAGAAGGCAGAAACATGCAGGAAGGATAAGCTATAGTTTGTAATACAGAATCAATATATACAGCGAGTGGGAAATTACTGAATAAGAAGCCCAGCAAAGAATGACCAGCTGGCAGCACCTATTTAAAAAAAAAATAGAAGGAAAACGGAAGGGGGGAGGAAAATTGGAATAATAGCAATAGACCAGAAAGTAACAGAGAGAAACCAAAGATCCACACAGGCAAGCAGTCAAACAGAGCTAAGGGGGGTCAATGATTCCCCTAGGGTCCACGTGGATCCTTCCTGCCTACTTGTGTTTATCAATGAATTTCCCCACAGGGTTCTATATGCAGGTCCTGAAGCAGCTTTTAGCTATTAAACTAAATTAAAAAGAATTTATTTTTCATTTGTTGAGGTGACCTCACTTTTTTTTTTTTTTTTTTTTTTAGCCAAATGCAGGACCCAAAATAATTCCTCCTCTAGACCAACCCCCTTATGGAAGGGACCCTAGCTGGGCCCGTGGAAATTAATCAAGCACGTCCCACTTTCCGGACTCCCCAGGTTAGCTGAAGCTCTGATGTTAGTCAGTGAGGAGTGCTAAAGACGGCGGATTCCGCCCCTTCTGGCGCCGAGCTCCAGCATCACCGGGCTGCTCAGTAAATCAGTTTGAGTGCAGATTCGCGTCTGCTCTCAGCCTAATGCTGCTTCAGGTCGGCTTATCTGCTCCCCAAAGCTATGGGGCGGTGCAGGCAGCCAGATCGATGTCTAAAAATATAAAATACCCTTCCCTGTCTTCCAACCGAACCCTCCCTTCTTTGGGAAGTGTCCCTTCCTCCTGGCTCCGCAGCGGCCCAGGTCTTATCCCTGGGTGGCTAGGGAAATCAGCTCCGTTCCCCGACCAAAATCCCCCCTCCGGTTCACCGGGTGCTGATTAGCGCGTTTGCTCTGTTCACACAAGGTCCAAGGGGCGCCAGGCAGCCAGATCCCCAGAAAATAAAACTTTTTCGCCCCGCCTGCGGCTCCAAATGGCCGATTTTTTTTTTTTTCCCTAACCGCGGGGCTCAGCCGCCTGTGCCAACCTCCACCGGCAGCCTCAAAACTCACGAATCTCCACCATTCGGTTCATGCCGCCAATCCGCGCAGATAGATGTCCCAAGCCTCTCACTCCACGCGTGCACAGCACAGACCCCCGGGCAGGACCCCGTCCCCAATCCGCCTCCCAATGTAATTTATTTCTGCTCTAATCTTTATTATTTCTTTCCTTCTTCCTGGTTTGGTATTACTTTGCTGTTCTTTTTCTAGTTCCTCCAGGTGTGCTGTTAGGTATCAATTTTAGCTCTTTCTTCTTTCTTTAATGTAATCATTGAGGGTTATTAGATTACCTCTCGGCACTGCCTTTGCTGTATCCATTAAGTTTCAATATGTGTGCTCTCATTTTCATTTGTCTTGAGATATTTACTGACTTCTCTTACAATTTCTTCTTTGGCCCATTGATTGCTTAAGAATGTGTTCTCTCTCAGCACTGCTTTTCCTGCATGCCATAGGTTTCAGTACTTGTGTTGTCACTGTCATTCATTTCAAGGTAGTTATTTATCTCTTTTGCAATTTCCTCCTTGACCCACTAATTGTCTAAGAAGGTGTTCTTTAACTTCTGTATCTTTGTGCCTAATCTGGTTCTCTGCCCCTTACTGATTTCCAGCTTAATTTCATTGTGGTCAGAGAAATTACTTTGTATAATTTCAGTCTTTCTGAATCTGTTAAGAGTTGTTCTGTGGCCTAGCATGTGTTCTAACCTGGGGAATTATCCATGTGTGCTCGAGAAGAATGTGTATCCCACTGTATTGGGGTGTAATGTTCTGTATATGTCTATTAGGTCTAGATAATCTAATGTATTATTCAAGCTCTTGTTTCTTTATTGATCCTCTGTTGAGATGTTCTGTCTAATGGTGATAATGGTGTATTAAAGTCCCCCACTATAATTGTAGAGGCATCTATTTTCCACTCAGTTTTCCCAATGTTTGCCTCAAGTATTTTGAGGCACCCTGGTTAAGTGCATAAATGTTTATGATTGTTCTTTCTTCTTGATAGATTATCCCTTTTATCAAAATATAGTGTCCTTCTTTGTCTCTTACAATGGTTTTGCATTTAAAGTCTATTTTGTCTGATATTAGTATAGCTACTCTTGCCCTTTTGTGGTTATTGTTTGCATGTAAAATTGCTTTCCAACCATTGACTTGCAACCTCCTTGTGTACCTGGGTCTAAGGTGAGTTTCTTGTAGACAGAATATAGATGGGTCATATTTCTTCATCCATTCTGCCAATCTGTGTCTCTTAATTAGAGACTTTAACCCATTAACATTCAATGTTATTACTGTCAAGGAATTACTTACATCAGCCCTATTTTCTTTAGGTTTATATATGTCATATGTTGTTTTTATTTCTCTTTTTATCTTTTTAGTTATTCTTACCAATAATCTTCCTTCCAGGTTCATGTTTGTACAGAATGAGGCTCAGATTGGGGAAACTATCTTACTCAAGCATGGCCAGTTTAGCACACACACTGTGGGAACCTGTGCTCAGCTTGCAGAGAGGACACCAGCAGAGGCAGAATGGGTTGAGTCGTCTAGGAGGGAAGTTTTGACATCTTGCAATACTACAGATGGGAGAAATGTGAAATGTGACACTTGTGTGTTCAGGTTTAATAAATAGGATTCTAAGATTCTTGGATACAGAAGCTAGGAAAGAGGATCTAGAATTTTTTGGAAATTGTGACGCTGACTAGGTGGAGTTGATGAGACTGAGAATCATGTATTTAAACTGTTGAAAGAGAATCCTGGAAAACTTCAAAGTGCTATGTTAGCTATGCAGTTATATCAATGGGTCTGCAGTCTGGAGGTGAGGTAAGAGCTGTTCGATAAATTTGGGTATCACTGACAAATATTAATTATAAATGCAGATTTGAAATGAATGCAATTACATAAAGAAGGAAATATTGTCGTAGCTGTTTGACATTATCTATGAATTCCAAAGAAAATATTTGATTATGTTTATAAGCTGGTCTGTTCCTCTGGGCATGATTTTCTTTGATTGTATTAGATCCAGCTTTGATTAAATTGTGTTACTATTAGGGCTTTGATTCGACCACATCATTAGGGTGTGTAAGGTTGAGTCCCCACCACCTTGGTGGGGATAGAACAGACTCTCATGGAAGTCAATACACAGGAAAAAAACACAGAGGGATAGAGACAGCTAATTAGATACAGCAGCGGCCCCGGGTAGAGAGATGAGACTAATAGTCTACAACTGACATTGTGAAGAGACCAGAACAACTGAACCTGGAAAGAAATAAGCCCCTGGGAGAGAGACAAGCATTATGCCAGCCTATGGCTGAGATGAGAAGACTCTGGGCCCATGGAGCCTTAAGAGGAAGACTGAACCCTTGCAGATATCAGCAACCATCTTGCACCAACACGTGGCAGCAGACTTTGGGTGAGAAAGTATCTCTTATAGTACCTTGAGTTGACTCATTAGGGCCTTGTGACTGTAAGCTTCTACCCCAAATAAATATCCTTTATAAAAGCCAGCAGATTTCTGATACTTTGCAATAGCACCCTTTTGGCTAACCAACACAATTGTCTAGACTGAAGGGTGAAGAACACAAACATTCATAGACTAAAAGCACAGTACAAGAGTAATAATAATTTTAATAACAATACTACTAGTATTCTTTCTCAATGAAATTGAGAAGGAACTGAATGAGTAAGAAATCTGTTTGAAAAAATGTGTACAAATTATGGATCCCAAAACAATCACAAGATCATCTCAATGCAGAAAAAGCATCTGAAAAAATTGGCATTCCTTCTTGATAAGACCACTTAAAAATTAGGAATAGAAGGAAACTTCCTAAAATGATAAATGGCATATATGAAAAACCTGCAGGTAGAGGAGGGGCAAGATGGAGTTCCAAGAGTCAGCTCATCCTACAAGGCAGTTAGTAATCACCCAGAGCTGTTTGGGAGCCCGAAAAATCCTTGAAAGAATGGAAGGAGGAGACTGCCCATCTGCAGTGAAGATTAGTGATTAGAGCACTCCATGCCATGGAGGATAGTGCCATTACTCCACTGATAGTGCAAGCCACCTCAGGAGCTATTCTGTGGCTGGAGTTGGAAGCTCCATTTCCCAGAAATGGGGTAGGAAGAGACGGCTGGGCACCAGCTTCAGCTACTGATTAGTATATTCACCTGACTAAAGTGTAATCCCAAGAACAGCCAAAGTTCAAAAATGTCCAAGTCAGAAAGAGGTTAGTAGCTGCTATTTTACCACCACCTCTGGCATGAGAGGAAATTGGGAGGACTGAAAATCCCAGTGAAGGTAGGGACCAGCTTCTTTCTACCCAGATTGGGTTGCTGCTCTAGTCTAAGCCCCAGCCCTAACTGCAGCAGGGAAGAAGCTGTGGGGACCTGCACCACCCTCTCTGGGTAACTGCAGGTGCATTTCACTGGTACAGACTGAAGAGTTGAACACCTGGGCTCCATCCTCCAACCTCAATAGGACAGGAGCGGAGCTGTGTTTCCTCAGACTCTCTGGATAACTGTGGTTGCTTTCAGCCTGCAAAGACTGAATAGTCAGATACCTATAGCTCCACCCATGCC
Source organism: Tolypeutes matacus (assembly GCA_026826555.1). Taxonomy (NCBI): domain Eukaryota; kingdom Metazoa; phylum Chordata; class Mammalia; order Cingulata; family Chlamyphoridae; genus Tolypeutes; species Tolypeutes matacus. The sequence continues at coordinate 1,179,898 of JAKSZT010054542.1, read as the reverse complement.
CTCAAGTAAGATAGGAGGGGAGCTGTGCTTCCTTAGCCTTTCTGAGCAATGGCAGGTACTTTTGGCCTGCATGGCCTGGACGAGTAGGTACCTGTGGATCCACCCACACCCCCCAATAGGCAAACACTGGCAAAACTGTGAGAGAAATATATATATATATCTATAAAGGATCAGTAAAGAAACAAAGAGCTTTAATAATAGGATAAATGGAATAAACCTAATAGACATATACTGAATATTGCACCCCAAAACAGCAGAATATACATTCTTTTCAAGTGCTTATTGATGTTTCTCTGAGATAGACCATGTGTTTGGACACAAAGCAGATCTCAATAAATTCAACAAGATTGAAAGTATACAAAGCACTTTCTCTGATCATAATGGAATAAAGTTGGAAATCAACAAGAAGCAGAAAAAAAGGAAAATTCACAAATATATGGAGACTAAACAGCCACTCCTAAATAATCAGTGGGTCAAAGGAAAAAATTTGAGAGAAATCAATAAATATCTCGAGATGAATGACAATGGGAACACAGCATATCAGAACCTATAGGATACAGAGAAGGCAGTGTTGAAAGAGAAACTTATAGCCTCCAATGCTTACATTGAAAAAGAAGAAAGAGGTAAAATCAATGACCTAACTACACAGTGGAGGAACTAAAAAAAAGTACAGCAAACTAATCCCAAAGCAAGTAGAGGGAATGAAATAACAAAGGTCATAGCAGAAATAAATGAATCTAAGAACAAAAAACAATAGAGAGAATTAACAAAACCAAAAGTTGGTTCTTTGAGAAGATTAACAAAATTGACAAACCCCGAGCTAGACAGACAAAGAAAAATAGAGAAAATGCAAATAAATGAAGTGAAAGTGAAAATGAGGACATTACTACTGATCCCTCAGAAATAAAAGGGATGATAAGAGGATCCTATGGACAACTGTATGCCAAATTACTAGACAATATAGAAGAAATGGAAAAATTCTTGGAGATGTAGGAATAACCTACACTGACCCTAGAAGAAATAGAAGACCTCAACAAACCAATCACAAGTAAAGAGATTGAATCAGTCATCAAACAACACCCCAAATTGAAAAGCCCAGGACCAGATGGTTTCTACAAGTAAGTTTTACCAAGTATTCAAAGAATATTAGTACCAATCTTACTCAAGCTTTTCCAAAAAATAGAACAAGAAAGAATGCTACTAAACTCATTCTATGAAGCCAATATCACCCTAATACCAAAGCCATATAAAGATATTACAAAGAAAATTACAGACCCATTTCTCTAATTAATACAAATGCAAAAATCCTCAACAAAATACTTGCTAATAGAGTCCAATAACACATTAAAAGAATTATTCATCATGATCAAGTGGGTTTTGTACTAGGCATGCAAGGGTGGTACAACACAAGAAAATTAATCAGTGTAATATAATACATTAATAAATCAAAGAAGAAAAACAACATGACTGTATTGATTGATACAGAAAAGGCATTTGACAAAATACAGCATCTTTTCTTGAAAAAGTGCTACAAAAGACAGAAATTGAAGGAAACTTCCTCAACATGATAAAGGCCATATATGAAAAACCCACAGCTACATTGTACTCAATGGTGAAAGGTTGAAAGCTTTCCCATTGAGATCAGGAACAAGACAAGGATACCACTGTCACCACTGTTGTCTAATGTAGTGCTATAGGCTCTAGATAGAGCAATTAGGCAAGAAAAAGAAATAAAAGCAATCCAAATCAGAAAGAAAGATATAAAATTTTCACTATTCGCAGATGATATGATCCTATACCTAGAAAGTCCTGAAAATTCTACAACAAAGCTGTTAGAGCTAATAAACAATTTCAATAGAGTGTTAGGAAAGAAGATCAACACACAAAAATCAGTGGTGTTTCTACACACTAGTAATGTGCAAACTGAGGAAGGAGTCAGGAAAAAAAATCCATTTACAATAGCAACTAAAAGAATCAAATATTAGGAATAAACTTAACAACCCATGCAAAGCACTTGTATCAGAAAACTACAATGCATTGTTAAAAGAAATTTAAAAAGACCTAAATAATTGGAAAAACATGCCATGCTCATGGAATGGAAAATTAAATATCAGTAAGAAATCAATTCTATCCAACTGATATACAGATTCAATGTGATCCAAATAAAATTTCCACAAGCATTTTTTAAATAAATGGAAAATATAATTATCAAATTTATTTGGAAGGGTAAGGGGTCCCCAATATCCAGAAAAATCCTGGCACTGAGGAATTAATACCAAGCACCAACTAGTGATGAATCTGGAAAAAGACCTTGACCAAAAGGGGGAAATATTAAATACAAATGAGTTTTCATGGCTAAGAGACCTTAAACTTTGAGTCAGGAGGTTATTCCAGAGATTGCACTTATTCATGTTTCAGCAAGATCTCATTGACTGCCACGGTAAACAGGGCCTCAAACAGTGAGTCTCCTGAGGTCTTTACAACATCTAGACAATAAAATCAGGGCAGAAAATCACAGGAATTCGGCACCTTTTCAATGGGCTTCACTTTGGAATATATGCTACCCAATGTAACAGAGTTCGACTCATAATTTCCCTACAAATGGATTTTCTACCCCTTTTATTTGAACCAATAACTAGCACTATACTTGTTAATGATATGTCCCAGAGACTTAAATCTTTGATCTGCTCATATGCGGGTTGATCCTTGAATCTCAGCAGACTTGCAGCCAACACCTACACTCCAGTTCATTGGACTCACCCAGGACACCGAACAAAAAGATAATGATAGACAATGCCCATCCCAGGAAGCAGTGAGTGTCTGCATCTGCAAGCAATACAGTACATTCCCACCAGCAGTGGATGAGGGTTCCTATTCTTCCACATCCTCTCCAACACTTGCAAAAGAATGTGGCCCCTACCACTCACCATATGTAAAAATCAACTCCAATTGGGCCAGAGACCTAAGTATAAAAACAAGAACTAAGAAAATTCTTGGATAAAATGTAGAAAACCATCTCTAAAACCATCTCTAAGATCTTATGTTAGGCTATGATTACTTAAACTTTACACCCAAAGCAAAACCAAAATAAAAACAAAGAAATAGAAAAATTGGACTTCATCAAAACACAAAATTTTTTGCATCAAAGAATTTTATCATGGAATTAAAAAGACAACCTACACATGGGAGAAAATATTTGAAAAGCACACATACAATAAGGGTGTGATTTTTTTGTTTTTTTTTTTTTCTCTTTTCTAGTGTTTATTTAATATACTAAATATATAAAGAAGACCTACAACTCACATAAATAAGACAACACAATTTAAAAAGGGCAAATCTTGACTATATATTTCTCCAAAAAGGGTATATAAATGATGTAAAAGCACCCAAAATAATGTTCACTATCATTAACTATTAGGTGAGTGAAAATAATAAACACAAAGAGATGCCATTTCACATCAAGTAGAATGCCTGCTGAAAAATAAAGAAAAATTACAAATGCTTGAGAGGCTGTGCAGAAATAGAAACACTCATTCATTGTTGGTGGGAATGTAAAATGATGCAGCCACTTGGAAGTCAATTTGGTAGTTCCTCAGAAAGTTGAATATAGAATTACTATATGTGGTAGTTTGAGGCTTTTGTGGATCCCAGAAAGGATCATGTCCTTAGAACTAATCCACTCATTTGTGTGTGAACCTATTTTAGGTGGGGCCTTTTGATTTGATTATTACAGTTAAGGGTCTTTTCATTAGATTGCTTCAGTAAGGGTGGGTCTTTTTTTCAGGGAGGGTCTTAACCCTCTTACTGGAGTCTTTCATAAATGGGATAATTATGGAGAGAGACAGAAGAACTCAAAGAGGAACCCACAGAAGCTGAGAGAGAAAGCCACAGATGGAGCAGCCAGAAGCTGAAAGCAATGGAGGCTGGAGGAAAGGCAGTGCTTGGCAGATGCCATCATGGGAGAAAATATTTGAAAAGCACACATACAATAATGTATGCATGTGCCTTCCCATGTGAACCAAGGAGATAACGATCATCGCAGCTGGTCTTGGGGTGAGAGCTTTGCCTGATGATGCCTTGATTTGCATACTTTCGTCAGACTCAGAACTGTAAATTGCAAGCCATTAAAATCCCATTATACAGCCAATCTATTTCTGGTAATTTCTTTCAGCAGTCTTTACCAGACTAAAGCATCATATGACCAAACCATCCAGCTTCTAAGTTTATACCCCAAAGAAATTAAAGCAGGGACACAAATGAATATTTGCAAACTGATATTCATGTAGCATTATTCACAATCATCAAAAAGAAACCCAGTTGTTTTTAAATGTACCATATAAACCTGTCCCAAGTGTTTTTAAAGGTACCGCACAAATACAAGGTCTAATAATTGGGTAGTAATTGAGAACTCTATAACCATGTATGATTTTTCTGTATACCTACAACATCTCTAAAAAAATAAAGATATAAATTATGGAAAAGAACTCTTTCCTGTGAAAGAAAGCTTCTTCCTTAAATTATGATTAGAGAGCAATGGGCAAGATGCAGCAGAAGGTGATGATGATATAGAAGAATTCAAAGAAGCTGAAGAGCATGACATGGAGGAAGACGATAACCAGAAAGCTGTGGAGGATGAGCTGTAATGAAGAACCAGGCCTGGACACCCCAACATGATGCCCCTCAGTGGGCCACACACCCCACGGTGGATGTCTCCAGAATGGTGAAACCCTCTCATGGTGAAGGGAGCATCCATCTGACATCCAGGAACTATTCTACATAACACTTCCTCTTAACATACATGGGAATTTAAATCTGTTTCCCTTTTGCTTGTCAAATTTTGGAAAAGGATTTTTCTCCAGGCTAGCCTATCTTGGTGGATTGTTTTTTGCTTTTGTTTCTTTTTTTTTTTCAGTTGTGATGTACTTTATTGTACATAGCTTTTATCCAGAGCACTGGCTAAAATGTTTTGGACTCTCACACAGGAAATGCCTTGCATCCTGTTGGAGAGGTTTATGCTATCACTGTTTTAAAATTCTTTCTGTGGGACTTATAAGCATTTTTGATGTCAGGGTGTTTGTTTCACCGTGGCCAGGCCTTCCTGGGAGATCCTGCTCCCTTCGTGTGGGGGAGGGGACACACCAGGTTGGACAAAGTCACTCCCCACCTCCTACAGTGTTAGAGGGACTGAACATTGCCCTCGCATTCTCTGGTTAAATGGAGACTTCCAAATCCTTAGTGGGGTGTGTTCTCAACCATATTTGGATGAGGGGAAGTTTTGCAGTCCTGATCCAAGACAGGCCAGATGTGATGTCCCTCCCCTCCTAGCACCAGGGCTCATCTTCCCTCTGTGTATCCTGGGGTCAAATTGGCGCAAGCTCTGAAAGGACACCAGCTTCCCTCCCCTTCCAACTGTGAGGTGGCCTTGGTCCTACTTGAGGCAGAGAATGGGACCTTTTATTTCCAAGCAGACAGACACCATAGGGTGCTTCAGCTGTGTCAGATGGTGAGTTCTTCAGGTGTTTAGACCACAATATTAGAATTGTACATATTGGCCAAATGAAGTTAAAATTGTAAAGAACAAAACAAAGCAAAACCAAAAACAGTAAAAGTGCACCGAAGAGTGTGTGGAATGGACATCAAACCCAACTCCAGACTCCTATTCGGAAAGAGGAAGTGGCCAAAGGCACCCGTGTGTTAACTACGGCCGTTCTCTAGTGCTGATATGTGGGTGAAAATGTCAGCAGATATTGGGGGAGGGTTACAGGGCATGCCTTGCTGGGGCTCTTAAAGTTCCCACGGGAAAATTGCTCTCTCCATGCCTCCCGTCCTCTCCTCCTGCTACTCTGAAACACTGAACACATACACAGCTTCTTGGAAAGTTTAGGTAATATTCCTCATGTAAAGTACTTCATAGAAAGTACAATACTCAGAAATGTATCACATCAATTATGTTCTTCCCTTTGCTACCAGACTCTGAAGACATGTTTTGAAATTACTCCTTAACATCTGGAAATTTTCACCTTGGCCATTTCCTTTCATTTCCTGAATGTGGGAAACGCCTTCCTGAGCGCCACTTTTGTATCCTTGCTCTACAGAGTGTAGATTAGTGGGTTGAGGTTTGGGCTGACAGCCATGTACATGATGGCAACCACTTTGCCATTTTCCATGGAAGAGACAGACAATGGGAGGAAATAGGTGTAGATGATTGTGGAGTAGTACAATGTGATCACTTAGGAGGTAGGAGGAGCAGCTAGAGTAGGCCCAATGCTTACTCTCAGCAGAAAACATAGGCAAGATGCTAGCGGTGATGAAGTCATATGATGGACTGATAAGGAAGAAGTTGCCCACCACAAAGAAAGCGGCTATGGTGAAGACCATGGCATTGTTCAGATAGTTAGGCCAAAAGTGAGTGAGCAACTGCAGTGTGGGAATTTCACACAGGAGGTGATAAATTTGATTGGGCTGTGAAAGGTGAGTCATGACATCAGGTCAGTGTGCACAGACTTGCTGGCTCTGCTGACCACCCACACGCTGCATGCCAGCAGAGCACAGAGAAGACTGCTCATCAGTGTGTGATAGTGCAGAGGCTGGCAGAGAGTCTCATGCCATTACAGGTCATGACAATTAGCAGCAGCTCAGCACCCAGGATCCAAAGCAGGAAGAAAAGAGCTGTGTCAATTACCCTCCATAGGAGATAATGCTGCCCTTGTCCACCAGGATCTCCAGCAACTTGGGGAGAACCAAAGATGTGCACACAAGTTCTAAGGTGGGCAGGTTGGTGAGAAAGAAGTACATCAGGGTGGGAAGGCCAGGGTTCATGCAGAAGGCCATGACAATGAGGCTGTTCCCGACAATAGGCAACTGGTAATAGAAAAGGAAGAAAGCAGATGAGCCACCCTGGAGCTGAGCATTTTCTGAGAAAACCTGCAGGACATACTGCACCATGGCCTTGAGGTTAGTTGCTGCTAGTGGGTGGGAGAGTGACCAGTGCTTTCTGCGATGTAGATAGCACCTGGGAGAGGGAGACAAGCACCAGGTGTTTGATGTGTCCTCTCTGCATGCCAAGCAGGACAGGCCAGTGCACTCCAGGTCTCTGTATTCCCAAAGAGGAAAAAGCACTTGAGATGAAGACTATGTGGTACTTCAGGGAGAAGTTTCCCTCAAAGCCACGATGAAATCTCACTTTCACAGCAGGTGAAGGGGACAGGACTGATGGGTGAGCGATTGGCATCCCCTGAGAGCACCAGTAGATGTGAACACAGGCTGGGGAGTGGTATGGGCACCAGAGCAGTTCAAGTATTATGGGGTAGACACCACCCCTAGATACACTGGGGGTCACTGTCAGAGCTTGGCTGTGTGTTAATCTGGCATCAAGCTCTTCAGCCAAAACCACATCTGCCCTGCCTGGCCTCTTCCAGCCCAGGCAGCTCCCAGACTGTTAGGGGTCTGGATCATGGACATCCAGGACTGCTGTCTGTGCAGCTGGATCCAGGTGCAGGCAGGAGCCTGTCTCAAAGTTTCAACCTCATCGTCGTTGTCCTGGGCAAAGTAAGGTGCTTTTCCTCTTAGTGATAATCAGGTGGTGCCAGAGACTGTGGCTGCAGCAAAGAAAGGCACAGACCCAGCTACATAGATGACTGGGACCTCCTGCCAATGCACCCACCCACCCCATGACAGTTAGAGGACAGGTCTCCTTGAGCTCCTCGAGGTGCTGGCAGTTGCTCGGTCTGTCCCACTTTGATGACCTGGGCTATTTGAGGAGGACTGGTCAGGGACTTTATAAGAGGCCACTTGATCGGGTTTTTCTTATGTTACCCTTGTGTTTAGCCTGGGTTATGGGTTTGGGAGGAAGTCCCCAGAGGTAAATTACCCTTCTCATCACATCCTATCAATGGTGCATGTTCACAATACAACTTACCACTAAAGATATCCACTTGATAAGATGGGATTTTTTTCATCACTTGGGTATGGACCAAGCATCAAATTGACCTGCCCATGAGGGCAGAGACAGATACAGTGTCAGGAGTCCAAGGAGCGGTGAGGGGCAGTACACACAGGCTCAGTCTCAGCCCCCAGCACTTCAGGACGGTCAGACCTAGGTCTAGGCCAGGCAGAAATCAGCTCATCACAAACTTCAGAGGAGAAACACATGGAGCCGGGGGCAGTGCTGCCAGCCTGGTTGACAGTGCAGTGAACCCATTGCATCTGTTTGCTTCCTCTGGGTGACTAAAAATGTCACAAATGACCAATAAGGAATCTGCTGGTGGTCTTCTCTAATTTAATAATATTTTTTTATTTTTAAAAAAGCTCTAGATCACATAAATGTTACATCAAAAATATAGGGGATTGCCATATATCCCACACGTTCCCACATTAACATCTTCATTAGTGTATTACATTTGTTAAAACTGATGAACACATATTGATGCATGATACTAACCAAGGACTACAGTTTACACTGTACTTTACACTTTGCCCGGCAAAGTTTTATAGGTTTTAACAAAATATATATTGGCCTGAACCCATCATTGCAATGCCATGCAGGACAATTCTATTGTCCCAAAAATGCCCCCATGTTGCACCTATTCTTCCCTCTCCCTCCCCTCAGGACCTCTGGTGGCCACTGCCTTATATCAATGACAGAAGCTCTTCCATTGCTAGAATAATCATAAGTCTACATTAGTCCATATTTGCTTTCCCTGCTTATGTTTGTTCATTCCTCCATCTTAAGGATTTGGGGAAGGTGATGCCCACTGTTTCTAATTGAGAGGGGCCTTTGTTCCCATGGGGCAGATGGATGGAATTGTATTGGTTGCAGTTGCAGACACTCTTTGCTTCCTGGGATGGGAGTTGTCCATCACCATCTTTTAGTTAGTTTTCCTAGGTGAGTCCGATAATCTGGTTAGTAGGTGTTGCAACTCTGCTGAGATTCAGGGTTCAAAAAGCATGTGAACAGACTAAAGATTTAAGTCTCTGGTACTTAAATATATTTAACAAGTATAATGCCAATTAAAGGTTCAGAAAAAGGGGCAGAACAGCCATGTGTAGAGAAATTATAAATGAGTGTAATTCTGTTACATTGGGTAGCATATATTCCAAAGTAAGGCCCATTGACAGGGTGCCAATAACTGAGATTATCTACCCTAAGGATAATGACTAGATGTCTCTAGAGCCCTCAGGAGCCAGGCTGTTTGAGGCACATTTAATGTAGCAGTAAATGAGCTCCTGTTGAGACATGCGTAAGAGTAATCTCTTGAATATCCTCCGGACACACTTTGAAATCTCTTAGCCATAAAAACTCATTTGTATTTAATATTTCCTCCTTTTGTTTTCTGGGGATTTTTTTTTTTTGCAGATTTTATTTTTTGAATATTTTTTTTTTATTTTTAAAGGATACTTAGATTACATAAATGTTACACAAAAACTATAGGGATACCCATATGCCCCACTCCCCACATCTCCTACACCGTCCCACATAAACATCCTTCATTAGTGTGGCACATTCATTTCAATTGATAAGTGCATCCTAGGGCTTTGCCATTAAGCACGGACCATAGTTCACATTGTAGTCTACACTCTCTGCCACAAAGTTATGCATGTTATGTGATGATATAAAATGGCCTATATTTGTCTTTGCAATGTCATTCACGATGATTCCCAAGTCCCAAAAAGCCCCCATATATTAGTCAGTTAAAGGGGTGCTGATGCAAAATACCAGAAATAGGTTGGTCTTTACAAAGGGTATTTATTTGGGGTAGAAGTCCACAGTTACCAGGCCATAAAGGATAAGTTCCTTCCCTCACCAAAGTTCATTGCCATGTGTTGGAGCAAGACAGCTGCCGACGTTTCCCAGGGTTCAGACTTCTTGGGTTCCTCTCTTCCCAGGGCCGCGTTTCTCTCTGGGCTCAGCTCCTCTGTTTCCTCCACAAGGTCAGCTGCAGACTATGAGGCCCTCTAGGCTTTGCCTCTCTCCACAAGGCCATCTGTGGTCTCTCAGGCGAACGGCTCATGTCTTTTCCTGGGGCCTTCTCTCCTTCCTCACAACGAAGCTCTCTTACTTCCTGGGGCTCCAGCTGAAGACTCCAACATCAGAACTACTCCAACTCTGTCCTTTGCCATGCCTTTTATCTTTGATTACCCACCCACCAAGGGGTGGGACTCAACACCCTACTGAATGGCCCAATCAAAGCCCCAATTATAACTTAATCATGCCCAGATGAACAGATCAGTTTACAAGCATAATCCAATATCTATTTTTGGAATTCACAACTTCATCAAACTGCTACACCCCATATTACAATTGTTTTTCTCTATCCCACTCCCAGAGCCTCCAGTGGCCATTGGCTCCACATCAATGTTGTAATTTCTTCCATTGCTAGAATCACAACATGTCTCTAATAGAATACCAGTAAGTCCAATCTAGTGCATAGTTGTTTCCCCAATCCTAAGGAATCTGAGATGGTGATGTCCACTCCACCTTTAATTGAGAGTGGCTTATATCTCATGGGGAAGATGGAAGGGACTATCTTGCTTGCAGTTGCAGGCTCTCTCTGTTCCTTGGAATGGTCATTGTCCATCATCATCTCAATGTTAGTTGTCCTGGATGAGTCCAATGAGCTATAGAGTAGGTGTTGCAACTCTGCTGAGGTTCTGTGCCCAGCTGGTACATGGACAGTCCAAAGTCTTGTGTCTCCTGGACATACACCTACAAAGTCCAGCAGCAAGTATAAGTTTAAATAAAAGGGACAGATAAGTCATGTGTAGGGGACACATAATTGAGTCCAACTCTGTCACTCTCAGGAGCACAAACTCCAAAGTAGGGCCCACTGGCAAGGCACCAAACTCGGAGCTATCTGCCCTGACCATATGACCTGGGTGTCTCTAGAGCCCTCAGAAGCCCCACTATTTGGGGTAGTATCCACTTTGTCAGTCTATGAAATCCTGCTGAGATGTACATAACCGTTACCTCTGGGATGACCTCCTGACTCATTTTAAGTCTCTTAGGCATATAAACTCATTTGTCTTTACCTTTTCCCCCTTTTATTTGAGGTCTTTTTCCAGTTGCATTGCTAGTTGGTGCTTGGCAGGAATCCCTTAGTGCCAGGGAGTCTTATCCCCGGAAGTAATGTCCCACTCTGGGGGGAAGATAATGCATTTATGTGCTGAGTTTGGCATAGAGAGAGACCACATGAGAGCAACAAGGAGGTGCTCAGGAGGCAATTCTTAGGCACCCCACAACAAGAGGTTGTTTCAATTTCAAGATCAAAGGCTCATAAGCATAGTCATCAATATCAAGGTCCCATCAGTGGATCATCCTCCTTCACCAGTCATTGCTCCTGCTCTTGTGGGACGATTGCTGCTCCATTAGAGATTGTGGCAGAGCTCTCCAGGATGGTATTTCCCCCTTTTGGTCAATGTCTTTTTCCAGATTCATCACTCATTGGTGCTTGTTAATAATCCCTCAGTGCCAAGGAGGCTCATCCTTGGAAGTCATATCCCATGCCTGGAAGAAAGTAGTGCATTTGTATGTTGAGTTTGGCTTAGAGAAAGGCCACATTGGAGCAACAAGGAGGCTTTCAGGAGGTAACTCTTTGGTAATATATAATACTAAGCTAAGTTTCCATTTCACATGAAAAAGTTCATAAGTACAACCACCAATATCAAGGTCCTAGCATACTGGTCTGTCCTCCTTTGCTAGGGACTGCCCCTGTACTCAGGGAATTCTTGCTGCTCTATTAGAGAATGTATCAGGAATTCTCAACATGTCTTGGATGTGTTCTTACAACATACCCAAGATATGAAACTAAGGAAACAATATAGATAAGGAAAACCAAGGAATTTTCTTAGAAACCACCTTCAAAAATCATGATATGCAAGCCCTTATCATAACAAAACTACCAAAGCGAGGGCAATTAATAATTTCAGTGGTTCCTAAATTTGCAAAAGAAATAACCACTGGTTTCCTATAAAGTTCAGAATTCCTAGTGTTCTTCCACTCAATCATAGTCAATGTACACTTTTAATCTCTCTCAGATTATTAAATATTCCACAGAATAGTTAATGAAATGAAATTTCAACAGCTCCATATTTCATTTAATTATTAAAATTTATTTAGATGAGTTATAATCTCCATCTACACCTATATTTCTTGACCAAACACTCACCTTTTCTAGGGGATTATGTTGATTTAAGAAAATAATCTGTGGTGAAGAAATCTGCCATTCTAATTTCAAGGTTATTCGTGATTTATACCCTATAAGTATATGATTTATACCCTATAGCTACATTATCCATGACAATTTGTCATTGAAAATTTGCTGAGCACCTAGTAAATGCATGGATTTGCCCAATGTCCACGAGGACCCTCATGACAGTGCAATGGCCCCTCTCCCCTAAACGGTTGGGGTTGTCCAGGATCAGGTTCTGCTCATAGAGCCAGGCTCACCTCGAGGCTGCCTTGCCCAAACACAGACAGCAGAGCACACAGACTCTGGGACCTTGCTCAGCCTGGAAAGAGGAGACCAGCACAGGGAGCTGGTTCCAGGAGGGAGATGAGCTGCATAATGGCATGAAGAGGCAGAAATGTTCCCTTGGGAAGTACCTAATACAAGGCAAGGGAGGGTCAGAAGACTAGGGACCCTGCCTGTGTCTCACCTTCTCTCCCCTGCAGCTGGGGCCTGTCCTTGCATTTAGTCCCTCTGAGTATGGAAGAGCCTAAGTCAAGTGGAATTAATCTGGGAGGGAGCATTGGAGACATCCTGTGGGTTCAGTGCACTGTAGGGGCAGGAAATCCGGGGCTGGGGCTCTCATGAAGTCTACACCTTAATGGGGAGCATTAACACACCAAAGGCCAAGGAGACCATCTGGAAAGGAAAGAAGAACAGGAGGCAGAGAGACCACCTATAAAAGCCCATCATCTGGCTGTCCCTCTGCCCTCTTACACTAGGCAGGTGCCAGGAAGGAGGGAAGGCCTCAGGGGGCAGGCACTTCTTGCTCGGGCTCTGGACTTGGGTTTTGGTTTTGCCTTAGATCTTCCTTCTGGGCCTTTACACATGATTCTACCTACAATGGGTGCTTGGGCCTTGGAAAGCATAGATGAGGAGGGTGACTAGGAGGTAGGGATGCAGTGAGATCTGCCTGTTCTACCCCACTGACATGAAGATGCAAACAAAATCACCAGAGACCCAAGGACAAGAGAGACCACCATGCACTGGCCACAGAACTCAGAACTCAGGTTCCCGCCATCTAGGAGAAAGCAAAGACAATATTCTCTCTCATTTGCATTCCCTGGGTCTCTGCCAAGGTGGGTGTTCAGCTCTGGCAGGTGTTGGCCTCACACATGAACACACAGTGGTATTTCCAAAAGTGTCCACACAGGCTCAGTGCCCTCAGGGTCCAGCCACGTGGGAAGACACAGAGCTCTGCACCTACCAGATCTCACCTCAAAAATCCTCATTCAAAAGATGGAGAATGGGACCTAAGATGCTCTGAAAACAAGCAATTAAATACTAGGAGGCCACCTGATATTCCTCACCAGGAGGAAGTTGTTCAGGATAGATTTATTCAATTATATTCATAATACACTAATTTAGAAATAATACAACTGTCTGAAAAAGTAGGAATGGATAAATAAAATTTATACAATGAAAAAATGAACAGGATCAAATTAATGATACATGCAACAAGGTGAATGAGTCTCAAAAATAGTATGCCATGTGAAAGAAGCCTTATGTCCTCTATCATTCTATTTACATGAAGTTCAAAAATATGCAAAACAGATCTATGGTGGAAAAAATCTGAACAGTGATGACTTTGAGAAGGAGCAAGAAAGAATTCAGGAACGGGGATTAAAAACTATGTATTGATAAGGATTTGGTTTACACAGCTGTATTAGTTGTCAAAACTCAGAAAATGTGCACCATTATTTATGCATTTCTTTGTTTGAAAATTTTACCTCAAAAGGAAAAGAAATTAGAAAAAACACATAAAGAAATATAATTATTGATCTGTACGGTGAAGTATTTAAGAAGAAACATACAAATATTTGCAACTTCTGTGAAATCCACATAAACAAGATGAACTGATAGATGGATAAGTAACAAAACAAGTGTAGGAAAAAATAATGGAAGAATTTAGGTAATGAGTACACAAGTGTTTCACTATTGTATAGGCTTGAAACTTTCATGATAAAATGTGAAGTTTATAACTCTGGATAAAGGGTGGAAAACAAATCTAGAGATATCAGTAATGGAGGAAGATGAGGTGGAAGGGGTTGAATCATCCAGCAAGACCTCTTGACATCTTGGGGTGAGTGTTAGAGATGGCAGAAGTGTCAGACGTGAGAGGTGTTCAGAATAAATCACCAGGTCTTGAGGATACCTTGAATACATGGCTAAATAGAGGATCAAAAAATTTTCATTAATTGTGATTCTTAAAAATAGATTAGATTTGGGGAAAGTGAAGATTGTCCATATAGACTATTGAGAGGCATCCCTAGAAAACTTCTCAGTACCCTGCTAGCTAGGCAGTTATATCAAAGGGTCTGGGATCTGGAGGTGAGGAATGGTCTGCAGCTAAAAATGTGGGTTCCACTAGCAAATATTAATGATAAATGCAGATGTGGACATGGATGAATTTGCCAGGAGAAGAGATTCTAGGATGAAGCAGTGAGGATACAAATATTTAGAGGCAAGAAGCAGAAGAGGAGACTAATAATAATTAAGGAGTGCAAATAAAATGACACTGTGAACTGACTCCATAAAAGTATATGTTTAAGATCTTTAGTTCAAACTAAAAGATCAAAAAACCTTCTTTCCTGAAATGACAAAACTTCTTGATAAAAGATGATACCTATTTGTGAAAGGAAAATTGTACACAAATCAACCTTCTTTCTGCAGGCCACTGAAATGGAAGGCTGCCTAAATTGCTATGGACATGATGAGGAGCAGTGTGTCTGTCACTTCCCAAATTTACACCAAGAAGAGAAGAGTGGGAGAATCAGGGTACAGTTGTGGTTCCCTAATCGGGATATCAAGAGAACGCATGGCAGTATGTACCAGACAGTGAACCTAAGGGGCCTCAGTCCAGTAGCAGAGACACACTCTGAAAGAGAAAGTGACCAGCTGCACCCTTGGCACCTGGTTCTCATGTGGGGGTGGAAAAGGCAGCAGACCTTGGAGAGACAATGCAGAGGGAATGACATGCTTGGCCTCCTGCTGTATCTCCCAGCCACTTGCTCTCCCTGCAGTTTCCCCCTTACTTCCTGCTCCCCTGAAGCCCTGACAGCACCCACAGTTAGACAATGGAAGGTTTAAAGTTCCCCATAGAAAGTTGGCCAGTTCTCAGTGGGCAAGCAAATTGTTTATAAATTTGCCATATAAACCAACTTCTTAGATACTCAAACTCGTTTTTTTTAATTATGTTAATTTCAAAATTACCCTTAGACATTTCTTTTCATTTACAGATCAGAAAAAAACATCCTCCTGAGGGCAAGTTTTACATCCTTGTTGCGCAGAGTGTAAATGAGCAGGTTCAGGGTGGGGCTGACCGCCGTGTACATGACGGTGACCACTTTGCCATTTTCCATGTAAGAGCCAGATGCTGGGAGGATGTAGGTGTAGATGATGGTGGAATAGAACATGCAGACGACCAGGAGATGGGAAGAACAGGTGGAGAAGGCCCTGCGTTTGCCCTCAGCCAAGCGGATGCGCACAATGCTGGCGATGATGAAGGCGTAGGACAATATGGTGAGAAGGAAGTTGACCACCCCAAAGAAAACATCTGCGATGACAATCATGATGTTGTTCAGGTTTGTTGGGCTACAGGAGAGCTGTAGGAGTGTGGGGATTTCACAAAGGTAGTGAGGGATCTGATTTGGGCCACAGAATGTTAGCTGTGCCATCAGGCCAGTGTGGACAAAGGAGTCAACCCCACTGACCACCCACACGCTTCCTGCCAGCAGGACACAGACGGGCCTGCTCATCAGTGTGTGATAGTGCAGGGGCTGGCAGATGGCCACGTAGCGGTCGTAAGCCATGATGGCGAGCAGCAGCAGCTCTGCCCCAAGGATCCACGTCAGGAAGAAGAGCTGGGTCAAGCAGTCTCCATAGGAGATGGTGCTGCCCTTGCCCAGCAGGTTCTCCAGCAACTTGGGGAGAACAGTGGACGTGCAGATGGTGTCCAAGATAGCCAGGTTGCTGAGAAAGAAGTACATAGGGGTGTGGAGGGCAGGATTCAGGCAGATGGCCATGAGGATGAGGCTGTTCCCTGCAAGTGCAGTCACATAAAGGAGGAAGAAGAGAGCAATGAAGAAACTCTGGAACTGGGGATTGTCTGAGAATCCCTGAAGGACAAATTCCACCACAGCCGAGTGGTTGTTTGCTGCCATTGAGCGGGTGAATCTTTCTGAGGTGTCCTGGGAAGTTGCTGGTGCTTGGGAGAGGGAAGCACAAGGGCCAAGTGATCATATATCCTCTCCACATCCCAGGTCTGCTAAGATTCTACAGGGATGTTTCTCATGATGCCATTGTCCTAGAAAAACATGGCTAAGATGTTAAAGGAGGTCCCTGAACCAAGAAGAATTAACTCTCCCCCCTGGATCCAACCCAATCCTTCTGACCCCTGCCACCCCTCAGAGCCACCTCCACATGACAGCTTCTCCTCCTGGTTGGTGGCTGGGGAAGCCTTGCTCAGTAGTTTATTAGTAAGTGCAGCGTGTATTTACTGTATTGATTTTAATTGTGTATATTGTGGAAGTGACTAGGAGATGGATCATAGAGCTTGGTATACACACACACACACAGCATCCCCACCCAGCCTTGTCCAGTCCAGGCTGCTTCCCAGAGAGTGCTGGGGGCTGGGTCATGGTCAGCCAGGGCTGCTGTCTGGGCAGCTGGGTCTGGGTCCGGCAGGAGCCCGAGTGCAGGCTCTAACCCCATCCAGGTTCTCCTGGGCTAGGTGGGGAGCTGGTCCTTTCAGTGAGTGTCGGGCTGTGCCAGAGGCTGGGGCTGCAGTGATGAAAGGGACAGAGATAGCCTCAGCACAGTGCGGGACCTCATTCCAAAGCACCTGCCCAGCCACAAAGCCTGTGAGACAACTGACCTCAACCACTTCCCCGGCATTGCATCCCTGACCCAGGAGCTGCCGACCATCCACCCCAAGGAGAACATTTCCCTCCCTTTCCCTGATATGCTGCATACCCCAAGCCCAGGCTGCCCGGGGAACAGGGAGGGTCCAAGGCCCTTCCCTGGAGCTTCCAGGTGGGTAAGGATTGCCTGAGAACAAGGCGCTGTCAATGTGTGCATGTCCTACCCAGGTGCTGGGACCTCAGTGTCCCATGAGCAGAGGCGCTAAAGGTTTGCAGAAATGTGTACCTGGTGGAGTGTGGGGATGACACATGCGGGGTCTCTGACAGCGCCCACTGCTGGCCTGTTCACTCCCTCACCCTCTGTGACCCCCACCCATCAACGCTGAGGACATCACAGGCTTCCGACCTGAGCCTGTCCCGGCTGCAGAACTGGGCTGCTGGCAGCGCAGCAGGACAGGGTGGGGGTTCCTCACTTCCGGGGTGCTCACTTTCTAGGGTCCCCACAGGGCCATACGGCGACCACCACACACACCTTTCAGCGACGCACTGGACCATCCTGGGCAGGCACAGGTGACCAGGCCTCCTTTCACCACTGCAACTGGTGCCCACCACTAACCTCCAGGTGGGTTGTGCACCTGCCAGTTCACAGCGGCGCCTCCCGCCCTGGATTCACAGGGAGCTGAGTCAGCCCCCTCCAGCTCCTGCAGCCAGAGCTGCTGATCTTAAAGAACTTGACCTCTTCTGGAGTCAGAACCTCATGAGCTCTTTGACCCTTTTACTGGTCAGCTGCACAGATGGGGCTGGGGGAGCAGAGCAGAAGATCTTAACATTCTCTGGGCACCTCAGCATTTCAAAGTGAAATAGTAAAAAGCAGGAGCAAAGTGAAGTCAGGGGCATGTTTTACGTGGGAAAACTGGTCAGGGCTAAGCCAAAGCTGCCTCTTAAGAAGATCAGAGGAAAAAGAGGAAAGACAGTTCCCAAGGCAACTGTGGGGGAAACACACAGTTATTCACGTGAATGCATTCCCTGTTCATTCAAGGGATGTGCCACCAACAGCTTCCTATCAAACATAAGAAAGCTGCATTTTCATGAGCGATAAACAATGTCCTTACCGTGCTTAGAGGGGAGGTAGAATCTTGATGTTAAAAGCCCAAATTCTTCCCATTTGTGCCTCCTTTGTTTGCTGCTGACGTTAAAAGGATTCTGTCAGCTCAGGGTGGACGTCAATGTTGCTGGGGACACAGAGGGGCCGAGGAGCAGGAGAGGCCCTCAGGGAGCAATTACCCCAGCTGGAGGTACACAGGGCCCTGAGGGTGCAATCTTGGGGGGAAGGAGGGGTGGGGCAGGACCCCAAGAAGGGACAGCTCAGGCCAGGATCCTGAGGTCCTGGAGAGAGCCTCCCAGGACTATAGCTGGGGACAAGCCCCTTGCCCCCTTGGCCTGAGACTGGCAGCAGAGCTTCTGGGGCCTCTTGGCCCAGACCCCTGGATTGGACGTACTCCCGTGATGACCCAGACAGGGGCCTGCAGGAAGTGGAGGGCTCTTCTCAAATCCACGTCACTCCTTCCAGCAGCTGTAGATTCAGCAATTATGGGAAGTAGGACAGAGCGCTCCCGGGCACCCCATACCCAGTCCCCTGTAGGGAGCATGATGCATCAGTGTGGAGCATTTGTCACAATTAAAGATCCAGTATTGATACTTCATGGTTAAGTAAAGTGCTCAATTTTTCAGGTTTCCTCAGTTTTCCTGGATGTCTAATTTCTGTGTCATCATCCATTCGGCATCCACGTGACAATTATGCATCTTGTCTTCTTGGGCTCTGCTTGGCACTGACAATTTCTCAGACTGACCTTGTCTGCTGACCTTGACCGTTTTAGGAGGATTGTTCAGGGGATTTGTAAGAGGGCCCTACATGGGGATTTGTCTGATGTTCTCCTTGTGAGTAGACTGGGCTATGGGTTTGGGAGGAAGACCCCAGAGGTGAAGTGCCCTTATCAACACACCCTATTAAGGGAGCATGCTGTGAACACCACTTACCACTGAAGATGTCGACCTTGAAAAGATGGGAGTTTTTTAATAAACTCTATTTCAAATTCAAAAAATAAAATAATAACTTAACAGGTTGTAAAAACATCACTCCAAGTTCAGGCATATTTATCTCATCTAATCCTAAAAACAAACCCAATTCTTCTCCAGTATTTAGAAAGATACACAGATGAGCACAGATTGGTTAAATGACATGATCAAGTTCTCCTTGTTAAAGAAGAAAATGAAGAAGAAAAATGTGTGATCATATTCACATCTTATAAAATTAAAGTCCATATTCTTTTTCTGTTACCTTTGGCATTAAAATAGTAACTTCTTTGCCTTTGCTACAAAAATATTCTGATATTATAGTTAACTACAGTTTATAAATTACATTAGTTGTATTTTCCAATGTATCACCATATTCGTAACACCTTATAGTGGAGGAACATTTTTATATTTATGTTATTAACCACGATCCTCATCTACCACTGAAAGCACTATGTTATACAGTCCATAGACTATCCCCTAGCTATCTTCCAATTAACATTAACCTCCCTAGACTATGCCTTTGAGCCACAATCACATTTATAAATGAGCAGTGTTAGTTATACTCATTATAATGTGCTACCATCAACTCCATCCTTTACCACAGATTTACACTCGACCTAATTAAACATTCTATATACATCCAGGATCAGCTCCCCCTTCTCATCTCACATTCTGTCTCCTACTAACCTTTATTCAACAGTCCAATTTCACAAGTTTACTCGTTGTATTTAGTTCATATGAGTGAGATCGTAAAATATTTGTCCTTTTGTGTCTGGCTTATTTAACTCAATGTAATTGTCCTCCAGCTTCCTCCATGTTATCACGTACTTCCCCATTTATTTTTTTAAAAGATTTATTTATTTATTTATCCCCTCCCCACCCCCCACTCCCGTTGTTTTGCACTCACTGTCTGCTCTCTGTGTTCTTCTGTGTCTGTTTGTCTTCTCTTTAGGCGGCACCGGAAACTGATCTCTTGTGCCACCTCAGCTCCCTGATTTGCTGCACCTCTCATTGACTCTCCTCCGTGTCTCCTCTTGTTGCGTCATCTTGCTGTGCCAGCTCTCCACATGGGCCAGCACTCCGTGTGGGCCAGGACTCCTGTGTTGGCTAGCACTCTGCAAGAGCCAGCACTCCACTCAGACCAGCTTGCTTTTCACCAGGAGGCCTGGGGAATCGAACCCTGGACCTCCTAAATGGTAAACGGGAGCCCAATCACTTGAGCCACATCAGCTTCCCCCTTTTTTCTTAAAACTAAATAGAATGTGGTATGTACATAAGATGAGATTTTTTTTAATGACTCTGGTTTTAAGGGTCAGCAATACACAGAATATCCATACAGTCCGGGGACACACTCACCTGTCCTTGAGGGCCACGTCAGAAGCATTGCTGGGAATCTGGGGAGGGGCAAAGGTCAGTACCCACAGGCCTGGCCCAGGCTCCAAGCTCTACAACAGGGCTGGTCTTGTCTCTGAGCCAGGCAACCTCTGCTCTCGGGACATTCAGAGGAGAAACACATGAAGCCCAGCTTAGGTGACCGTGCAGTGAGATCATCACACACACCTGCCTCCTGCATGTTACCAAAGTTCACAACTGATCAATAAGGAATTTACTGGTTGTCCCTTTATTTTGTACCCACTAAAAAAATAATAGGAAATTCAAGGAACACATAGGGATTTGTCTTAGAAACCAACTGCAGAATATATGACATGTAAACATGTAAAACCTGTTATTACAAAATAAACAAAAAGAAGTCAATTAATAATTTAAGTGATTCTCAACTTTCAGGGAAAAAAAACACTCATTCATATAATTTTCAAAATGTCCTATTGGACTTCAACTCTCTAAATCAATGCAAATTTTGTAATCTCTGACCATCAATTAATAAGTCACATGATAGATAATACAATGGAATTTCAACAACTCAACAATTTGATTAATTTTTTTTTATTTTTTAGATGAACTATAATCTTGAACAACATCTGTATTTCCTGACTGAACACTTTCCTCTTCTGAGGGATGAGGTTGACTTATGGAGAGATCGGGGGTGAAGGTCCTTACCACTCTGACTTTAAGCTTATCCATGACCCCAGCAGGTAACCATCATTATACCCTATGAGCCTCTGAATGCATAGAAATGTGTCAATACCATCTGCTGAGCACCTAGTGCATGCACACATCTGCTCTGTGGCTCAGGCACTTCACCACAATGCAATGGTCTCTCTCCCTTGAACGGCTGGTGTTGTCCAAGAACAGGCCCTGCCCATAGAGCCAGGCTCAGCTTGAGCTGCCATGCCCAAGCCAGCCCAGCAGAGCACACAGACTGCGGGGATCTTGCTCAACCTGGAAAGAGGAGACCGGCAACTGGGACCTGGTTCAAGAGGGAGATGAGCTGCATGATGGCATGAAGAGGCAGGAATGTTCCCTTGTAAAGCACCAAATACAAGACAGGAGAGGGTCAGAAGACTAGGGGCCCTGCCTGTATCTCCCCTTCTCTCCTTTGCAGCTGGAGCCTGTCCTTGCGTTTAGTCCCTTTGAGTGTGGAAGAAGCTGAGCAAAGTGGAAAGTGAGCCCTAGTCTGGGAGGGAGCCGTGGGGGCACCTTGTGGGGTCAGGGCCTTGTGGGGAAGGAAATCAAGGGCTGGGGCTCTCATGAAGGCTACACCCAAAGGGTGGGTGAAGCTGAGTATTATGATGTTATTTTTATGTTCTCAGCAAAAAATTACAAAGCACACAATGAAACAGTAAAGTATGAATCATTGACATGAGAAAAGATAATTTGCCAGAAACCATCCATGAGGAAACATTGGAACTATTAGGCAAAAAATTCAAATCTACTGGCCTAAATAAGTTCAGTGAGCTAAAGAAATCCATATCAAAAGAACTAAAAAAAATTAGGAAAATACAGTCTGAACCAAATAAAGAGATGGAAATTACAAGAAAAGAGAACCAAACAGAAATTTTAGAGTTGGGAAGTACAGTAATTGAAATGAAACACCCATTAAATGGATTGAACAGCAGATTTAAACAGACAAAAGAAAGGATCAGTGAACTTGAAGAGAAATCAATTGAAATTATCCATTGTGAGGGGCAGACATGAGGCAAAGAAGAACTGTGAACAGAGCCTGAGGGAATTGTGGAACACTATCAAGTGCACCAACATACATCATTGGAGTCCCAAGAGGACAATAGGGAGTGAAAGGTGCAGAAAACACATTTCAAGAAATGATGGGCAAAAATTCCCAAATCTGATGTAGACATGAATACATACATCCAAGAAGCTCAACAAACTTCAAGCAGGATAGACTAACACATCTGCTTCGAGACATATTAGAGTGAAATTGTCAAAATACAAATACAAAGAGAGGGTTTTGAAAGCAGCAAGAGAGAATTGACGTGCCTCATACAGGGATCCCCATTGAGAATAATAGCAGATTTCTCATCAGAAAACATGGAGGCCAGAAGAGAGTGGAGTGGCACATTAAAAGTCCTTAAAGAAAAAAATATATAAAACCACTGTAACCAAAATGCCTACATCCTGCAAAATAATCTTTCAAATAAAAGGAGATATCAAGGCATTTACAGGTAAAGAAGGACTGAAAGAGTCCATTACCAGAAGGCTTGCCCTAAAAGAAATGTTAAAAAGAGTCCTTCAGACTGAAACAAAAGGACACTAGACAGTAACTTGAAGCCATGGAAGAAATAAAGTACAAAGATAACTTTATATAAATATAAAATCATATATTACTGTACTTTTGGCTTGTAACTGCTTTTTACCACCATATGATTTAATAGAAAAATATGTAAAGTAAATTCAAATATATATTAATGAAGGACAATGTATAAAAGTGTTATCTGAGATAAAAATTAATGAAGGGGGAGGGATGGAGATATATAAGAATAGAGAGTTGTATACTACTGAAACTAGGTTAGTAATATTGAACTAAGTTGCTACTAGTTTAAGATATTAATTGTGATTACAAAGATAACCAATATGAAAATCTAAAAATTCAGGGAAAAGCAAAATGAAAGAGAATCAAGGATATACTCCAAAAAGTACCTAAATACAAAAACAGACAGTAATGGAGTAAATGAGGAACAAAACGCATATAAGGCATACAGAAAACAAATGGCTGAATGGCAGTGCTAACGCCTTCCTTCTTTGTTATTACTTTAAATGACAATGGATTAAATCCCTTATTCAAAGGCAAAGATTGGCAGATTGGATGAAAAAACATGTTCCATCTATATGCTATGAGAGATTCAGGGTAAAAAGACACAAACTATCTGAAAGTAAAAGTGTGGAAAGAGATATTCCTTGCAAACAAAAATCAAAAAAGAGCCAGAGGGGCTATATTACTGTCAGACAAATTAGACTTTAAGTCAAAAAAGATTACAAGAGACAAAAAATGATCATTTATATTCATAAAATTTCAATCTAGCAAGAATAAATAATCATTATTATTTTCATTATTATCTAGCAAGAACAAATAATCATTATTATTTGAATAAACATGTATGCACATCACCAGAGAGTCCTAAAATATATGAAACAAAAAATGATAAAATTGAAGGGAGAAATAGTTCTACAATAATTGCAGACTTCAATACCGAAATTTCAATATTTGATAGAAAACCTAAACAGAAGATCAATAGGGAAATAGAGGACTTGACATTATTAACCAAGTAGACTTAATGGAATATATAGATCCTCCACCCAATAATAGCAGACTACACATTCTTCTCAAGTGCAGATGGAACATTTTCTAAGATAAACCATTTATTAGGCTTCAGATCAAATCATAATAAATTTTAAATATATTGAAATTATATGAAGTACCTTATCTGACCACAATGAAATTACTTTCATGATAAAGTTCTTTGATGCATAGAAGTTTTAAATCTTGATAAGGTCTCATTTACCATTTTTTTTCTTTTCTTGATTGTGCTTTGGGTGTAAAGTCTAAGAAATCATAGCCTAACACAAGGTTTTGAAGATGCTTTCTAATGTTTCTTTCACGAATTTTATACTTCTTGTTCTTATACTTCTATCATTGATCTGCTTTGTGTTGGTTTTTGTATATGGGGAGAGGTAGGGATCCACCTTCATTCATTTGCATATGTATATTCCGTTTCCCTTCACCATCTGATGAATAGACTATTCTTTCCCAAATGAGTAGACTCAGAACTTTGTCAGAAATCAGTTGGCCATAGATGTGAGGGTTTATGAACTCTCAATTTGATTCCATTGGTTTATATGTTTTTCCTTGTGATAATACCATGCTGTTTTTTTCTCATTTAAAAGATGTATTGAAGTATATCATTCATGCATGAACGTGCATAAATAATAAGTGTATAGTTAAAGTTGTGAACTTACAAAAGAATATGCATATCATCATACACTGTTCCCAGACACCACCCTACCACCTACACTTTGCATTATTGTGAAACATTTGTTACAAACTATGAAAGAGCATCATCAAAACATTACTACTAACTATAGCCCATATCATACATTTGGTGTATTTTCCCCCCATATATAATACTCTGTACTAGTATTATATATTTGTTATATTTCATGAGAGAACATTCTCCTATTTGTTCTGTTAATCACAGTTCATCTTCCACCACAGAAGTCACAGTGTTATACAGTACCATGCTTTGTACAATCCATTCAAACTGTGCACTCAGTGGTGCTCATTTTATCACAGAGTTGTGCTGTCATCACCTCAGTTAATTTTAAAACATTTTCATTACTTCAAAAAGAAAAATTCAATGGCCCCTTATACCCCCCATCTGCAGGCAGGGAAACTGCACGAAGAATATCAATCCCTTAGAAATGATACACGTTCTTTACCATTCCTGCAAAAATATTACAATATTACTGTTAACTGTCATCCATAAGTTACATTCATTGTCATTTTCCTGTAATACCATGCTATTTTGACTACTATGGCTTTGTAATAAGTTTTAAGATTGGGAAGTGTGATTCTCCAATTTTGTTCTTCTTTTTCAAGACAAATTTGCCTATTTGAGATCCCTTACCCTTCCATATATATTTGATGATTGGCTTTTCATGTCTCCAAAGAGGAGTGTTGGAATATTGATAGTGATTTCATTGAATCTCTAAATAACTTTGAGTAGAATTGACATCTTAACTATGTTTAATCTTCAAATCCATGAACAATGAATGCCCTTCCATTTATTTTGGTCTTTATGGTTTCTTTTAGCAATGTTTTGTAATTTTCTTTGTACATGTCCTTTATATCCTTGGTTAGATTTATTCCCAGATAGTTGATTCTTTTAGTTACTATTATTATGAAACTTTACCTTTATATCTTTCACATATTGTTGATTACTAGTGTATAGAGACAGTAATGATTTTTGCATGTGGATACTTTGCCACTTTGAAAAATTCATTTATTAATTATTGCAACTTTGTTGTGGATTTTTGGGATATAAGTGTCTTAAAATGCCTGTTAGATCTAGCTAATCTCTTATATTATTCAAGTTCTATGTTTCCTTATTTATCCTCTACCCAGTTGTACTATCCAATGCTGAGAGTGGTATATGGAAGTCTCCAACTATTATTGCAGAAACACCTATTTCTCCTTTCAGGTTTGCCAGTTTGTGCCTCATGTATTTAGGGGCACCCAGGTTAGGTGCATAAATATTCATGGTTGCTATATCTTCTTGAGTAATTGCCCCTTTTAGTATTATATAATTACCTTCATCTCTTATAACAGTTTTTTTTTATTTAAAACATATTTTGTCCAATATTAGTATCACTACTCCTGATCATTCTTGTTTACTGTTGGTGTGGAATACCTTTTTCTAACCTTTCATTTTCAGCCTGATTGCATCTAAGGTTAGTCTATTGTAGATAATGTATAGATTGCCCTTACTAATATTCTTCATTTCTACACTCTTTTCCAAGTCTCTTGCCACTGTGCTTTCCTTTCAGGCTGCAGCACTTCCTTTAGTATCTCTTGTAACTCCAGTCATTTGGTAACAAACTCCCTCAGTTTTGTTTGTCTGTAAAGACTTTAAACTCACCATCATTTCTGAAGGACAGTTTTGCTGGATAAAGAATTCTTGATTGGCAGTTTAACTCTTTCAGGACCTTAAATATATCACACCACTGCCTTCTTGCCTCCATGGTTTCTGAAGAAGGGTCAGCACTTAGTCTTATGGAGGTTTCCTTGCATGTGAGGCATTGCTTTCCCCTTGTGGCTTTCAGAATCCTCTCTTTATTTCTGATATGTCATTCTGAAGAGTAGGTGTGTTGGAGTAGGTCTATTTTAGTTTATTCTCTTTGCACTGTATTGTCCTTCTTGGATGCTGATATTTATGCCTCTCATGAAGGTTGGGAAATTTTCAGTCATTATTTCCACAAAAATTCTTTCTGACCCTTTTCCATTCTCTTCTCCTTCTGAGACACCTATAGTGCATAAGTTGGCACGTTTCACATTGCCATTCAATTCCCTGAGACCCTGTTCTATTTCTTCCATTCTTTCTGTTCTCTTGTCTTTTCAAGTTCAGATGCTCTGTCTTCTAATTCACTGATTCTGTTATCAGCCAATTCAAAATTGTTGTTATATGCCTATAATGTAATTTTAATCTTATCTATCATGTCTTTCTTTCCCATAAGCTCAGTTATTTTTCTTTGCAGTCTGTCAAATTGCTCTTAATGCTCGCGCGGTGTCTTCTTGAGACCCTTTGTCTCTCTGGGCATGTTTCCCTTCAGCTCTCTGTTTGTCAGCCAAAGGGGTGCTGATGCAAAGGACCAGAACTCTGTTGGACTTTATAAAGGCTATTTATCTGGGGTACAAGCTTACAGTCACAAGGCCATAAAGTGTAAGTTACTTCCCTCACCAAAGTCTGTTGCCATGTGTTGGAGCAAGAGGGCTGCCAGTTCCTCTGTGGGGTCAGCCTCCCTCTTCCTCCTAAGGCTCTATACTCCCAGCTTCTTCCAATCTCAGCTGCAGGCAGGGCCAAGTCTTGTCTTTCTCCTGGGGCTAGTTTCTCTCTGGGCTCATCTGCTCTGCTCTCTCCACTTGGCCAGCTGTAAACTATCAGGCAAATGGCCTCTGCCATGTCTAATTGAGACTTCTCTCTTTCCTCACATATCTGCTTCTCTGTGTGCTTAGTTTCCAGGCTCCAGGATCAAAACTCCAACTAATTCCTCTGCCCTGTAGTGTCCTCTGTGAGTCCCCACCCACCAAGGAGGTGGAGATTCAACATCCTACTGATGTGGCACAATCAAAACCCTAATCAAAATTTAATCAAGCAAAAGTGACACCTCTGAAGTTGATACAATCTAATACACCTAGAGGAAGAGATCAGTTTACAAACATAATCCAATATCTATTTTTGGAATTCATAAATAATGTCAAACTGCTACAAACTTGAATTGATTTATGAGACTCAAATCTTTGGGCTGTCTATGTGTCAGCTGGGCCTGGAACCTCAGTGGAGTTGTAACACCTACTCTACAGTACATTGGACTCACCCAGGACAACAGGTGCAGAGATGATGATGGACAACAGCTGTCCCAGGGAATGGAGAGAGTCTTCAGCTGCAGGCAGGATAGTTCCATCCACCATCCCCATGGGATATAAGCCCCTTATCAATTGGAGGTGGAATGGACATCACCATCCAAGAATCCTCGGATTGGGGGAAGAGCTATGGACTAGAGTGGACTTATTGGCATTCTACTAAAGACATATTGTGAGTCTAGCAATAGAAGAAATTACATTGATGTGGAGCAATGCCCACTGGAGGCACCGGGGGGCAGGGAAAGGAAAAAAACACTTGTAATACAGGGGCTTTTCTGGGACTTGGGAATTGTCCTGAGTGACATTGCAATGACAGATATAGTCTATTTTATATCATCTCATAACATGCAAAATTGTGTAGGAGAGAGTGTAGACTACAATGTGAACTATGGTTCATGCTTAATAGTAAATCTCCAAGATGTATTTATCAGTTGCAATGAATGTGCCACACTAATGAAGGATGTTCATGTGGGAGGGTGTGGGACGGTGTGGGAGGTGTGGGGAATGGGGCATATGAGAATCCGTAAAAAAAAAGAGAGAGAAAAGAACACCTGAGACCTATGCAAGCCTTCAGCTGAGATCAGAAGAAGCTGGACCTATGGAGCCTTAAGAGGAAAGGGGAAGGCTGAATCCTTGCAGATACCGCCTACCATCTTGCTTCAACACATGGCAACTGACTTTGGGTGAAACATTACCTTTTATAGTACTTGAGTTGGACTTTTTAAAGCCTTGTAACTGTAAGCTTTTATCCCAAAATAAATACACTTTATAAAAGCCAACAGATTTCTGGTACTTCCCATCAGCACCCCGTTGGCTAACTAATACAGAATTTGTTACCAGGAGTGGAGTACAGTCTGATGCAATTACCAAAAATGCTGGAATGGTTCTGTAAATGGATAAGGGGTATTTTTTGGAGAAATTGCCAGATCTTAATCAAAAAGGCCTAGACTGCATTGAAGAGACTGTTGGTAGGAATATGGAGCCTAAAGTTTTTTTCTGATAAGGCCTTAGAAGGAAATGAAACTATTATTGGAAACTGTAGGACAAGGTGATCCATGTTCTAAAGTTGCAGAGACTTCACAAGATTGATTCCTAAAGTTATATGGAAGGCAAAATTTCAAAATTATGAATTTGGACATTTACCCATGGAGATTTCCAAATTAAATGTGGAAAGTGCAGCCTAGCTTCTCCTTGCAGCTTATAGGAAAATATTAGAGGAAAGAGATAAGCTGATAATGGAATTGTTGGGCACAAAGCAAACAGAAACTGATTCCAGAAATTCCATGTCTCTGGAAATCAAGCCCCCAGATGATAGTGCCCCATTTGAGGAATTAACTAAACTTGGAACTTGTGAGCCAGGATTGAAAATGCAGTTATCCAGGAAAGATTTGTGGAAAGTCTTGTTGTCTTATGGTTTGGACCCCTGCTTACTGCCTGCAGTTAAGTGGTTTGTGTGAACAAAACCACTGTCAGCCTGGACTAAAAGGGGCATGGAGGGGAGAGATGGAAGGGAAAATGGCTTTTAGAGGAAAACCATGGAAGCTGAGATCTGGAATTAAGACATCTCCTAGGGCCAAGAGAGGAACCCCATCATGTGTACAGAGAGGGTGAATTTCCCCCAGCATTTGAAGAGGGTAGATGTTCCAGCCTGCTGTTCAGGGAGAGTTTTCCACCCCAGGTTACAGAGAGGGTGGAGCACATTCCCCAATGGTTGGGTAAAGTGAGGTCGACACCCCAGTGCTCTGAAAGGGTTGGGCCTTTCCTCCAGATTAGTGAAGGCCAGGTTGCTAACTCACTGTTCTGAGAGGGTTGGGCCTGTATGCCAGAAATTAGGGAGAATGTTACTGCCACATCACTATACTAAGGAGGTTGAGACTGTACCCCAGATATTGGAGAAAGAGAGACCATCACCCCAGTGTTCTTGGAGGATGAGGTCTAGAGCTCTGTCACCACCCAGATACTTGATGAGGATGGAACCAAGAAAATGGTCACTAGGAAAGCCTGTGGAAAGGGTGGGTCCCCATGAGGCCCCAGGGGAAAAAACCATAAGAGTGACTTGCAGACTTGAAATCTAATGAAATATGCCATGCAGGATTTCAGAATTGTGGCTCACATTTCCCTCCCAAATTCTCCTTATGGTAATGCAAATGTTTATCCTATGTCTGTCCCTTTGTATAATGGAAGCAGATAAATTGTTTTTGTTGGCTTCACAGGTCTACAGCCAGAGAGGACTTTGTACCAAGACAAACTGTATTTCTATAAAATGATGGTGATGTGATTTTGTATTTAGTATTGCTAGCTGAAAGGATTTAAGGTTTTTTGGAATATAATAATACCTTTTCTGAGATTCAGAGGGTGGAGTGTAGCACTTTGAGATTATTTATGGACCCAAAAACAGGTAAGGATTATGTTTGTAAACTGTTCTGTTCCTCTGTGCATGATACCCTTTCTTGTATTAAATTTAAAGGTTTTATGTTTACTGGATTAAATTAAGATATAGGCTTCAATTTGACCACATCAGTAGGGCATGACCCAGGGTTGAGACCTTGCCCCCTGGTTTGCTATATAAATGGACACTCACTTAAAAAGATACACGGAAAAAGATACGCAGAGGAGGAGAGCTCCATAGACATGGAAGAGGAGAGAGTGATCCTGCAGCCCCAGAAAGAGAGATGAGCCATTTGCCTGATAGTTTGCAGCTGAAGAGAACAGAGCATGTGAGTCTTATGCCAGGTTACAGCTGAGACAGAAGAAGCTGGGCCCATGGAGCCTTAGGAGGAAAAAGTAACACTGAACCCTCACAAATATCGCCCACTATCTTGCTTCAACAATGTGGCAACTGACTTTGGGTGAGAAAGTACCTCTTATAGTACCTTAAGTTGGACTTTTTAGGGCCTTGTGACTGTAAGCTTCTACCCCAAATAAATAAAAGCCAACAGATTTCTGGTACTTTGCATCAGCTCCCGTTTGGCTGACTAATACAGATAGCTTTTTGCCCTTTGTCCATTGTTTTTGTAAGAGAGTTTAGCCCTGCTGACCTACTCGACAACATCTTCCTGGAAGTCACACCTCACGTGAAACAATCTTTTTTTACATATTTTTTAAATTTCTTTTTAAAAGATACTTAGATTACATAAAATGATACATAAAAAATATATAAGGGAAGCGGCTGTGGCTCAATCAGTAGGGCTCCCGTTTACCATATGGGAGGGCCCGGGTTCGGTTCCCAGGGCCTCCTGGTGAAGGCAAGCCCGCCCGCACGGTGTGGTTAGCTGACCCAGCGAGCACAAGCAGCAAGGGGGGGATAAATAAATAAATAAAATCTAAAAAATAAAAATAAAAAAAATTAAAAAAATAAAAAAATAAAAAAAATATATAAGGGATTCCCTTATACCCCACTCCCTACACCTCCCACTTATCCCCATATTAACAACTTCATTCATTAGTGTGGTACATTCATTGCAATTGATGAACACAGTTTGGAGCATTGCCACTAAGCATGGATTATACTTTACATTGTAGTTTACACTCTCTCCCACTCAATTCTGTAGGTTATGGCAGGATATATAATGACCTCTATCTGTTGTTGCAATCTCATACAGGACAATTCCAAGTCCTGATAATGCCCCCATATTACACCTCTTTTTCCCTCTCCCTGCCTTCAGTGGCCACTGTCTCCACATCCATGATATAATTTCTTCAATTGCTAAAATCACAATAAGTCCATAGTAGAATACCAGTAAGTCCACTCTAGTCCATATTTTATTCCCTGATCCTGAGGATTCTGGGATGGTGATGCCCATTCCACCTCTAATTGAGACGGGGCATCGATCCCATATGGCTGATGGATGGGACTCTCTTGCTTGCAGTTTAGGCTCTCTTGGTTCCTTGGTGTGATGGCTGTCCATCCTCACCTCCTTGTTAGTTGTCATGGGTGAGCCCAATGGACTGGGGAGTAGGTGTTGAAACTCTGCTGAGGCTCAGCACCTGGCTGGCATATGGACACCTACCCACTCCAGCACCTACTATAGGTTCAAATAAAAGAGACAGAAGAGGCATGGGTAGAGAAGTCACATCTGAGTCCAACTCTGTCACACTTGGGAGCACAAACCCCAAAGTTGGGCCCACTGGCAAGGCACCAAACTCCAGGGTTATCTGCCATGACTGTAGGACCTGGGTGTCTCCAGAGCCCTCAGAAGCCCCACTATTTGGGGTAGAATCTACTTTGGCAGTCTATGATATCCTGCTGAGATGTGCATAAGTGTTACCTCTCTGATGACCTCCCAACTCACTTTGAAGTCTCTTAGCCATACAAACTCACTTGTCTTTACCATTTCCCCTTTTATTCAAGGTTTTTTTCCAGTTGCATCACCAGCCAGTGCTTGGTAGTAATCCCTCAGTGCCAGGGAGGTTCATCCCCAAGATTCAGGTCCCATGCTGGATGGTAGGTAATGAATTTATATGCTGAGTTTGGCTTAGAGAGAGGCCACATTTGAGCAACAAGGAGGTTCCCAGTATGTAACTCTTAGGCACCCTACAACACTAGGCTAAATTGCAATTTCAAGAGCAAAGACTCATAAGCATAGTTGTCAATATCAAGGGCCCATCAATGGCAATTCTTCTTCACTACTCATTGCACCTGTACTTGAGGGATTTTTGCTGTTCCATTAGAGAATGTGGCAGAATTCCCCAGGATGGAAATTCAACATTCTTTTGGTTGTTGTGTGAATCTCTACCCACTGTGGCAATGCCCCATGAACATATGACCACATTTATATACCTAATATGTATGCCCAGGTGATCTTCCTCCCATGTATCTCCCACCACTGACACCCCACACCAATGATCCTCCCCTGCTGCAGTTGTAACCCTCTGTGATCCAAAACCTCAGTGATAAAATGCAAAATGTCAAAAAAAAATTTTTTTAATTTTTTCCCATTTTTTTAATATCCAAATCTTTTCATTTTATTTTATTTGTAAGATTTTTTTAAGTTTTCATGTATTTTATCTCTCACATTTAAACTTATCATTATTATTTCATTTTCCTATTAATTGTATTTGGCTGTTGTATTGGCTTCATCTTTAAATAAACTTTGATCACAAAACGGTTAAAACAGGGGTGGGAGAGGATCATTGGTGGGCAGTGTCAGGGATGGGGGGTGCATGGGAGGAAGTTCACATGAACATACATACAAGATATATAAAATTGTTCAAATGCTCACAGGGCATGGTCGCAGTGGGTGGAGAATCACTCAGTAAATGAGAAAATACTGAGTTCCCATCCTGGGGAGCTCTGCCACATTCTCCAGGGGAGCAGCAACAGGCCCCCAAGTGCAGGGGCAGTGTCTGGCAGGGGAGAATGATCCACTGATGGGCTCTTGTTATTGATGACTAGCTGTACGATTCTTTGTTCTTGAAATTGAAACTTAGCCTATTGTTATGGGGTGCTTAAGGGTTGTCTCCTGAGAGGCTTCTTGTTGCTCAAATGTGGCCTCTCTCTAAGCCAAATTCAGAATATGAATGCATTACCTTTCTCCCGGTGTGGGACATGACTCCCAGGGATGAGCCTCCCTGGCAATGCGGGATTACAACAAAGTGCCAAACAGCAATATGATTGGAAAAAGATCTCGAATAAAAGAGGGGAAAGATAAAGGCAAATGAGTTCATATGTCTAAGAAACTTCAAAGTGAGTCGGGAGGTCATCCCAGAGGTAACGCTTATGCCCATATCAGTAGGACTCATAGGCTTCCAATGTGGATATCACCCCAAATAGAGGGGCTCTTTGGGGCTCTTGAGACACCCAGGTCCTATATCAGGGTGGATAGCTCCAGAGTTTGGTGCCTCATCAGTGGGCCCTACTTTGGAATCTGTGCTCCTGAGAGTGATAGAGTTGGATTCAAATATGTCTTCCCTGCACATGGTCCATCTGTCCCTTCTATTCAAACCTATATGTGGTGCTGGAGTTTGTAGGTGTACTTCCAGATACTGGAGACTTTGGTCTGTCCATGTGCCAGCTGGGCCTGAAATCTCAGTGGAGCTGCAACTCCTACTCTACAGCTCAATGGGCTCACCCAGGATACCTGGTGGGGAGATGATGATGGACAACGGCCATCCCAGGGAATGGAGAGAGTCTGCAGCTGCAGGCAGGTTAATCCCATCCATCTTTTCCCTGGGTAAAAAACCCCCTCTCACTGGGTGGGAGAGTGGACATCACCAACCCAGACTCCTCAGGATTGGGGGAAGAGCTAGGGACTAGAGTGGACTTACTGGTATTCTGTTATTTTGTGATTCAAGCAATGGAAGAAATTACAACATTAATGTGGAGCCAGGGAACACTGGACGCTCTGGGGGCAGGGAGAGGAAAAAGCAGTTGTAATACAGGGGTTTTTTTCGGGACTTGAGAATTATCCTAAGTGACATTGCAATGACAGATATAGGCCATTTTATATCATCATATAACATGCAGAACTGTGTGGGAGAGAGTGTGGTCTACAATGTGAACTATGGTCCACGCTTAATGGCAAAGCCCCAGGATGTGTATATCCATTGTAGGTGATGTGCCACACTAATGAAGGATGTTTATGTGGGAGGTATGGGAAGTGGGGCATATGGGAATCCCTATAATTTTTGTGTAACATTTATGTAAGCTAAGTATCGTTTTTAAAAAATTTTTTTTAATTATTATTTTTTAAAAAATGAAGCCAAGAATATCACCAAATACAATTAATAGGAAAATGAAATAATGATAGATTTGAACATAAGAAATAAAATGCATAATAATTTAGAAAAATAAAAAAGAAATTGGTATATTAAAAAAATAGTGAAAAATATTTTTAAAAATTAAAAATTAAAAAAATTTTTTGACATTTTGCCTTTCATCACTATAATATCTGTTGTCCTGTATGTACAGTGGCATTTTCTTCTGTTTCTTACCAGTGTCTTACTTTTTTTCATTCTGTCTTCTAAGAAGTTTTCAGTTACAGTAAAGTCACATACAGAATACTGGAGACCCCCATATACCGAGCATCCTCCCCCTTTCCCCCTCTTCCTATATTAATAATCTTTATATATGTCGATGGTACATTTATGACAACTAATGTACAAATATTGAAAATAGCTACTAACCATGGTCAATGGTTTACATTATGGTTTACATTTTAGACCTTACAATTTTATAAATTTGTTTTAAGGGTTTGATTATCATGTTATATACAGAGATCACTCAATGACAAAGAGACAAGCAACCCAATTTAAAAATGGGCTAAATACTTGAATAAAGATTTTTGCAAAGAGGAAATA
Organism: Tolypeutes matacus; assembly: GCA_026826555.1. NCBI lineage: Eukaryota > Metazoa > Chordata > Mammalia > Cingulata > Chlamyphoridae > Tolypeutes > Tolypeutes matacus. The sequence goes on along the minus strand of JAKSZT010054542.1, from coordinate 1,144,883 downwards.
CTAATGGCCTAACAGCACATGAAAATATACTCAATAACATTACCTTTTAAGGAAATGAAGATCAAAACTACAATGAGATATCATTTCACACCTTACATAATGGCCATTATTAAAAAAAAAAAAAAAGAAACAGAAAGTACAAGTGCTGGAGAGGATATGGAGAAATGGGAAAAATCCTTCTCTATTGGTATGATGTAAAATGGTGCAGCATCTGTAGAAGACACTTTGACACCTCCTCAATTGGCTAATTATAGAACTGCCGTATGATTCAGCAATCCCATTTTATAAATTTTTGATGAATTTTAACATGGTCTGAATCTGGCATTGCAAGATCATGCAGAACACTTCCATTGCCCCTTAAAAAAAACCCTCTTCCATCTTTTCTATTCCTCCCTACCCTCCCTTCAGGACCCTCAGCGAAGGCCAGGCTTCATTCCTTGAGGGACAAGATTCATAGATACTTGCAACGACACTGAGGGCGTGACACATTAGTCTATCCTCCCTTGTCAGGAACAGCGCATGCTTTCAAGAGAAACCTTCCAGTCTGTTTGAGAACGCTGTGGGTCTCCTCAGCATTGGAGTCCAACTCCTTCCAACTCATTATCTGGGTCTCTACCCACTGATACAACACACTATGACAAAATGATCACTTTCACATTCTCTAGAAGACTGCCCCAGGTGTGCCCTGTCCCAAATGCTGCCACCACCCCCCCGCCATCCAACACCCTAAACCAGTAACCCTTCCTTGTCATATTGCCAAAAGAGCTTTCTCAACATTGTAGTTTCACCCAGGTACCCGGCAATCCCCAGTGTTTCACCTGCTCCCTCCCCCAACAAACCCCCAATTCCAAGGACCATCCAGCACATCCTCCCCACCCTACCCCCTGTCAGGCTTGCACCGCCCAACCCCATAGTAACACTACATCCCTGTCTTGTACCTTCGCTGTACAACTACTCACTTCCACCTTATCATAGATTTCGCCTTTATAAGTGTTGGCTCACAACGTTCTTCTCCCTTTCTATTTCCTGTAAACCTGTCTTCCAAAATCTAGCTCTGTGAGTCTGCTCAGTTTCCTTAATTCATATCAAAGAGGTCATGTAATATTTGTCCTTCAATGCCTGCTTGCACCACTTAACATAAGGTCCTCAGGGTTTATCCATGTTATACCATGTGTTAGTACTGTATTCCTTCTTACAGCTGAGTAATATTCCATTGTATGTGTATACCACGTTTTGTTTATTCGTTCATCTGATGATGGGCATTTGGGTTGATTCCAACTTTTGGCAATAGTGAATAATGCTGCTATGAGCATTGGTGTCCTTGCTTTCAATTCTTCTGGGTATATACCCAACAGTGGAATTGTTGGATCATATGGCAGATCTATAATTAGGTTTTGTGTAACCACCAAACTGTCCTCCACAATGGCTGGACCTTTCTAGATTCCCACCAGCACAGGGTGGGGCTCCATTCCTCCACATCCTCTCCAACACTTGTAGTCCTCGGTTTTTTTAATGACCACCAGTCTAATGGGTGTAAGATGGTAACTAATTGTAGTTTTTATTAGCATTTCCCTAATAGCTAGTGATGTTGAGCATCAAGTGCTATTTAGCCATTTGTATTTCTTCTTTGGAGAAGTGTCTGTACAAATCACTTGCCCATATTTTAAATGTGTTGTTTCTTTTTATTTTCAAGATAGAGAATTTCATTATATATGCTGGATATTAAGTTCCTATCAGATATATGGCTACCAAATATTTTCTCCTATTAAGTAAGCTATCTTTTCACTTTCTTGACAAACTCCTCTGAGGTGAAAAAGGTTTTAATTTTGAGAAGGTCCCATTTATCTATTTTTTCTTTCATTCCTTGTGCTTTGGGTGTGAAGTTAATGAAGCTATTTCCTATTACAAGGTCCTGTAGATGCTTCCTTACATTGTCTTCCAAGGTATTTATGGTCATGACTCTTACATTTAGATCTTGAATCCATCTTGAGTTTATTTTTGTATAAGGTGTGAGATGACGTTCCTCACTCATTCTTTTGTATATGGATGACCAGTTCTCAAAGCACCATTTGTTGAAGAGGCCATTCTCACCCAGTTGAGTGGGTTTGGTGGCCTTGTCAATTATCAGGTGACTGTATAAGCTAAGATTTATATCAGAACTCTCAATTTGGTTCCATTGGTTGGTATGTCTATCGTTGTGCCAGTACCATGCAGTTTTGACCACTGTAGCTTTGAAGTATGTTTTAAAGTCAGGTAGTGTGATTACTCCAATTTCATTTCTCTTTTTCAATATGTCTTTGGCTGTTCAGGGCCTCTTGCCCTTCCAAATAAATTTCATAGTTTTTCCAATTCAGTAAAAAATGTGTGTGTTGAATTTTATTGGAATTGCATTAAAAATGGAGATTAGTTTGGGCACGATAGACATCTTAATGATGTTTAGTATTTCTATCCATGAACAGAGAATATTCTTCCATTTATTTAAATTTTCTTTCATTTCCTTTAACAGTGCTGTGTAGTTTTCTGTGTATAAATCACTTAGGTATTTAGTTAAATTTATTCTTAGGTATTTGATTTTTTTAGTTACTATTGTAAATGGTATTTTTTCTTGATTTCCTCCTCAGATTGCTCATTATTGCTATACAGAAATAATACTGATTTTGTGCATTGATCTTATCACCTGCAACTTTACTGAACCCATTAAAAAGTTCTAGAAGCTTAGTTGTAGATTTCTCAGGGCTTCCTATATATAGGATCATGTCATCAGCAAATAGTGAAAGTTTCAATTCTTCCTTTCCAATTTGGATGTCTTCTATATCTTTTATTTGCCTCAGTGCTTGAGCAAGTACTTCTAACACAATGTTAAATAGGAGCAGTGATAGTGGGCATCCTTGTCTTGTCAAAATCTTAGAGGGAAAGCTTTTAGGATTTCAATATTGTTTATGATGTTACCTGTGAGTTTTTCATATGTACTCTTTGTCATATTCAGAAAGTTTCCTTCCATTCCTATCTTTTTCAGCATTTTTATCAGGAATGGGTGCTGTATTTTGTCGAATGTTTTTCTGCATCTACAGAGATGATCACGTGATTTTTTTCTTTCGATCTCTTCATGTGGTGTATTACATTGATTTATTTTCTTATGTTGAACCACCCTTGCATACCAGGGATGAAACCCACTTGGTCATAGTGTATAATTTATTTGATGTGTTGTTGAATACAATTAGCAAGTATTTTGTTGAGGATTTTAGCATCGAGTTTCATTAGAGAGATTGTTCTGTAATTTCCCTTTCTTGTTTGGCTTTGGTATTAGGATAAAGTTGGCATCAGAGAATGAGTTAGGCAATGTTCCTTCTAATTCTATTTTTTGGAAGAGTTTCAGCAGGATTTGGTGTTAGTTTTTTCTGAAATGTTTGGTAGAATTCACCTGTGAAGCCATCTGGTCCTGTGCTCTTCTTAGTTGGGAGGTTTTTGATGACTGATGCTATCTCTTTACTTGTGATTGGTATGTTGAGTTCATCAGTTTCTTCTTTCATCAGTGTAGGCTGCTAGTGTGTTTCTAGGAATTTGTCCGTTTCCTCTAAATTATCCTTCTTGTTGGCATATAATTTTTCAATGATACTCTTATGATTCTCTCTATTTCTGTGGTGTCAGTGTTGATATCCCTTTCCTCATTTCTTATTTTGTGTATTTGCATCTTTTCTCTTTTTCCCTTTCTTAGTCTAGCTAGGGGTTTGTCAATTTTGTTGATCTTCTTTAAGAACCAGCTTTTGGTTTCATTTTCTCTAGTGCTTTCTGATTTTCTGTTTCATTTAGTTCTGCTCTAATCTTTGATATTTCCTTCTTCCTACCTCCTTTGGGGTTAGTTTGTTGTTCTTTTTCTAATTCTTCCTCATGTGCAGTTAGGTCTTAAATTTTAGCTCTTTCTTCTATTTTTTATATATGCATTTATGGCTATGAATTTCTCTCTCAGTATGGTTTTTCTTGCATCCCATAGATTTTGATATGTTGTGTTGTCATTTTCATTTGTTTCAAGGTAGTTACTGATTTCTTTTGAGATTTCCTCCTTGACCCACTGTTTGTCTAAGAGTGTGCTATTTAACGGCCATATCTTTATGCCTAAACAAGTTCTCTGGCCCTCACTGGCTTCCAGATTCACTCCACTGTGGTCAGAGAAATTACTTTGTATAATTTCAATCATTCTGAGTTCACTGAGAATTTTTCTGTGGCCTAGCATTTGGTCTATCTTGGAGAATGAGCCATGTGCACTCGAGAAGGATATATATCCTGCTGTATTTGGGTGTAGTGTTCTGTATATGTCTATTAGGTCCAGATCCTCTAATGTATTATTCAAAGTCTTTGTTTCTTTGTTGATTCTCTGTCAAGATGTCCTGTCTAATGGTGATAATGGTGTATTAAAGTTCCCCACTATTATTGTAGAGGCATCTGTTTCTCCACTTAGTATTCCAGTGTTTGCCTCATGTACTTTGAGGCACCCTGGTTAGGTTCATGAATGTGTATGATTGTTCTTTCTTCTTGAAAGATTGCCCACTTTACTTTGTCTCCTACAATAGTTTTGCATTTGAAGTCTATTTGTCCAATATTAGAGTAGCTACTCTCACCCTTTTTTGGTTATTGTTTGCTTATAATATTGTTTTCCAGCCATTTACTTTCAGGCTCCTTGAATCCCTGGGTGTAAGGTGGGTTTCCTGTAGACAGCATATAGATGGGTCATATTTCCTTATTCATTCTGCAATTCTGTGTCTCTTGACTGGTGAGTTTAATCCATTAACATTCACTGGTATTACTCTCAAGGAATTACTTACATTAACCATATTTTTGGGGGTTTATGTATGTCATATATTGTTTTTATTTCTCTTTTTAGTTCTTCTTACACTCTCCTCCAACTCTCTCTCTCTCCTGTTTTTCCCTTTCCACCTGCAGAACTCTCTTTAGTATTTCTTAAAGGGCAGGTTTCTTATTGCCATACTCTCTTAATTTCTGTTTCTCTGTGAATATTTTGAACTCTCCATCATTTTTGAATGCAAGCTTTGCTGAATAGAGAATTCTTGCTTGGAAGTTTTTTCCTTTAGTACTTTAACTATGTCATACCACTGACTTCTGGCCTCCATGGTTTCAGATGAGAAATCAGCACTTAATCTTATTGAACTTCCTTTGTATGTGATGGTCCTCTTTTCTTTTGCTGCCTTCAATATTTTCTCTTTTTCTTGAGCATTGGACAGTTTGACAAAAATAGGTAGGCCTCTAGGGATTTATACTGTTTGGGGTGCACTGTGTTTCCTGGACATGTACACACATCTCCCTCAATACAGCTGAGAAGTTTTCAGCATTATTTACTCCAACACTCCTTCTGACCCCTTTCCCTTCACTTCTCCCTCTGGGATGCCTATAATGCATATGTTTGTGTGTTTTGTGTTGTAGTTCAAATCCTTAAGTCCCTGTTGGATTTTTTCTAGCTTTTATCTATCTGTTCTACTATCTGCTTGATTTCAGATGTACTGTCTTCCACATCGCTAATTCTTTCCTCAGCCTGTTCAAATCTGCTGTTGTGTGCTTTCAGTGTATTATTGATTTATTGGATTGTGCCATTCATCACCATCGTATCCATTATCTTTTTACGTATGTTTACAATTTCTGCAGTATGTTCTCCCAGTGTCTTCTTAATATCCTTAATCTCTTCCTTCACTTCATTAAGTTGGTCCATTATATTTGTTTGGACAGCTTTGCTTAGTTGTTTGATGTTCTGCATCCTTCCTGGCTTTTAGTTTGTTCATTGGATTGGGCCATGTCTTCCTGTTTCTTGGGATAGTTTATAATTTTTTTTTGCTGTCTGGCTATCTTTTTATCTTGATGTGCTTATTCAGTTGATTAGCCTCTCTCTCTACTCTAGGGTTTTACTTAGTTGCTGTTTTCAGATGTTTGTAAACTTTTCTCTTTGATACTTTGATTCTCTTATTCTATTTTCTTGCTGTTGTCTATGTTCCCTTGAAGGAAAAAGATTACGGCTAGAGAAAGAGAAAGAGGTAAGAAAAGAAGATGGATAATACTAATAATGATAGTAAAAGTTAGAAGGGGCACCATATAAGACCTAGGAAAATGAATATTTAACTCACATAAACAGTGTAGAGTAATGGGAATTAAAAAGTGCTGTATCAACAATGAAATGGGAAACCAAATAGAGAACAATATATAGAATGAATTAAAAGGCCAAATCCTGAGGTGAGAGGGAAGGAGAAAAGAAAAGACAAGAAGAAAAAAAAAAGTTAATTAAAGAAAGAAAACTGAATTGATGAGATAGAAATAAAAACCAGAAAAATTGGGGACTAAAGAAAGAGAGGTGGAATGTAAGAACAATAACAAAAAGCAGAAGATAGAAAGATGAAGAAAAGAAAACAGATAGCATTGGTGGACAAAATTGATATACACAGAAAAGGGAAAATCCAGGAAGAGGAAACACAGCAAAGAAACAAGCCAGCAGCACTTACTTTAAACGAGGGGGAGGGGAGAAAGAGGAAGGAAAAACAAGAAAAGAAATAAACAAACACACACACAAGCAAGCAGTCAAACAAAAACTAAGAAAAAACACCCTTCTCTCTTAGGCTCCTGAGTACCTTCTCAGGCTGCTGGTGTTGATCAATCAATTACCCTGCAGCCTGCCCTCTGCAGGTTTTGAAACAGGTTTTAGTGAGTAAAGTAAGTTAAATTTTTAAAAAGAAGTAAACTTTTTTAAGGAAGAATAAGAGACCCGAGAGAAGCTAATACAAAATTAAGGTCTATGCTTTCCCTGTCCTAAAGTATCAGTTGGATGTTTCATATCCCGGTGTATCACTACTCTAAGAGGCGCCGGAAATTGAACTAGGGACCTCTGTATTCAAGGCAGAAACTCCTCCACTGAGTTAAACTTCCTTGCTGGGTCAGTTAGCTCTTCAGACAGCTGTCCAGTCACTTTCTCTCAAGCAGGTTTGTCTCTTTGCAGTTGGGTTGATTCCTGCTGCTTAGGAGTCTGTCCCTGCCCCCTTTCTGTTCTTACTGCTTCTCTCCCAGAGCAGCAGGATGCAAAAGCCTGGGTGAGCTGATCTCCCCTCACCTCTCCAGGTCAGGTTGAGTTCCCTTTTGAAATTCAAATAGACCCAGGTGTGTGAACTCACCACAGAAAAATGACTCTCAACCCTCTTCCAGACCACCCCCTCCTCCCAGGGGACCCTAAATGGGCACTTGGAAGTTTATTAAATGTTTCCTACTGCCCAACTCCCTTAGGAGAGTTGAAATTTAGACTGTTTTCAGCATGAAACTAATCAATTGCCTGACTCTGCCCTTTCCTAGGGCAAGTTTCACTATCCCAGGGTGGATAGGTCGAACAGCCTGCCTCAGCAGATTCACCTCTCCCCTCTTCCTGGTGCCACCTTCACCTGGTTGGTATGCTCTCCCAAGCTCAAAGGGGTCCAGGCAACCAAACCCACCTAAAGGAAACCCCTCTCCACCCTTTGACAGAACTGCCCCCCTCAGGGAACTCTCCCTCCTGCTGGGTGGCTGGCAACAGGATTTGGGGCTCACAGCAACTTTTTGCCTTGAGGGTGGGGATTAGCTGTCCACAGTTTCCAGCCGCAGGGACCAGAAACTCACAGTTTTACCTTGAGCAATTTATCTCTTTATCCAGCCCCCTCCAGATCGATGCTCCAAACCCTCTGCTCTGTGGGTTCCCAAACAGCTCACTCGGGCAGGATCTTGTCCACACTCAGCCATTTTTTGTGAGAAAGATGGTGAGTGCCTTGTTAAACCAATGCCATCTTGCCATTTCTCCTGAAACAATCTTTAGGAGAGAAGATATGACCAGCCAGGATACAAATCCTAATAAAATAAAAAGGTTTGAAATGATACAAAGTATGTTTTGTGACCACAACTGAATTAAACTAGAAATGAATAATAGAAGTAAATTTGATCATTTCACTGATATGTGCATATTAAACAACATACTCGTAAAAAACCAAGAGGTGAAAAAAGAAATCATAAAGTAAATTAGAAATACATTGAAATGAATTAAAATGAAAATACATTACTATAACTTATAAAAGTAGCCAAGCAGTGTTTACAGGGAAATTCATTGCTCTAAATGCTGATAGTAAAAAGAAAGAAAGACGTAAATAACAATAAAAATCTAACCTTCCACTGTAAGAAACTGGAAAAAGTATAGCAACCTAAACCTAATGCAAACAGAAGAAAGGAAAAAAATTTTTAACTTGAGTATAAATAAATTAAATATTTAATAGAAAAAACAATAGAGAAAAATTGATGAAACAAAAAGTTGGTTCTTTGAAAAGATCAGTCCACAAAATTGACAAACCAGTACATTAGCTAGACTGACCAAAAAAACAGTGAAGACTCAAATTACTAAAATCAGGAAATAAAAAGGAGATATTACTAATAACCTTTCAGTAAACAAAGAAATGTAAGCAAATACTATGCACAAATATATACCAACAATTTAGATAACTTAGATGAATCAGACAAGCTACCAAAACTGACTCAAAACAAAATAGAATATTTGAATAGATTATAACAGGTCAAGAGACTTATTAATCAAAACTTCTACCACCACCCCCACATTCACAAAAAGCCCTGCTCTCTTCAGCTACTTTAGTAAATTCTACTAAACTTGTGAAAAATTAATACCAATTCCTCACAAACCCTGCCAAAAAAAAAAAATAGAAGAGAGAAAAACCTCCTCAACTCATTCTATAAGGCCAATATTACCATGATACCAAAACCAGACAAACGCATCATAAGAAAAGAAAATTACAGACCATTAACTCTTATGAAAAGATGTGAAAATCCTCAACACAATACAACAAACCACTTCCTGCAACATATAAATAGGATTATATATTCCATTTACAATAACCTTGAAAATAACATACTTAGGAATAAGTTTAACAAAAGAACTATAAGATTTGTACACTGAAATCTCCAAAACACTGTTGAAAGAAACTAAATAGAATAAATGAATAGACACCCCATGGTCAGGGATTAGAAAACGTAATGATACGAAGATAATACTTTCCAATTTGATCTACAGATTCATCATTGTATCAGTCTGCCAAAGGGGTGCCAATGCAAAGTACCAGAAATCTGCCAATTTTATAATGGGTATTTAATTGGGATAAAAGCTTACTGTTACAAGATCCTAAAGAGTCCAACTCAAGGTTGCTTTCTCACCAAAGTCAGTTGCCATGTGTTGAGCAAACGGTCATGGATCTCCACCTGGTCTCTCAGTTTCTGCCTGGCTTCCAGTCTTCTCTCTCCTGATTAGGGCTCATCTCTCAGGGCTTCCTATATCTCAGCTGCAGGCTGGTATGGGGCTTATCTCCAAGGGCTTCCTCTCTCTCCTGGCACAGGGCTCGCTTCTTTCTGGGCTTCCTATATCAGTTTTGGCTTTCTCCCAACAGTCTCTGTAAGCTATCAGGTAAATGCTCGTCTCTTCCCGGGGCCACAGGATCAAAAATTACAAAGTTCTCTGCTCTTCAGTGTGTCTTCTTGAGTGAGTGTCCATTTACATCAGCCCACCAAGGGGGCGGGGACTCAACCTGAGTCTCACACTATTGACATGGGTGAAGCAAAAGCCCTAAATTGATTTTTTCAAGTAAACTTAAATCCTTTGAATTTAATACAATCAAAGGGTGTCACGCCCAGAGGAATAGATTAGTTTACAAACATAATCTTTCTCATTTGGGGACTCATAAATGATCTCAAACTGCCACAATCACACATTCAATCCCTACCATAATCACAGCAGCATGTGTAAAGAAATAAAAAGTGGATCCTAAAATTCATGTGGAAAAGAAAGGTACCCAGAAGAGCCAAAGAAATATTGACAAGGAAAAACCAAGTTGGAGGACTCACATTTATAATTTCAAAACCAACTACAAAGCTCAGTAATGAAGATAGTGTGGCACTGGCATATGCATTAACCTATAGTTCAATAGAAGAGCTGAGTGTCCAGAAATAAACGTTTACATTTATGGTCAATTTATTTTAAACAAGGGCTCCAATGCTATTTAATGGGGAAAGAACAGTTTTCCCATTCTGTTTCTTGACAATGGGATATCCACAGGCAAAAGAAAAATATTGACTACTTTCTCACCTTTCAATTAACTCAAATTAAATTAAATTTAAAATAGACCATAAGGCTATTAATAAGGGCTGAATAATAAAATTATTAGAAGTAAACATAGAAGTAAATATTTGTGATCTTGTGTTAGGTGATGTAAAGGCAATTCAGCATAGAATGGACAGACTTCTCAGAAAATGATTCTGCAACCGCTGGATATCCTGCCTTGCTGAGACACAGTCCTCATCTAATTAATTTTTCAGAACTCAGTATAAATATCCCACCCACATAGAGGACTTCTAAGTGTCCTCCAAATGTAAATCATATCTTCTGTGATTTTCTAGCACTCCCTCTTTTTTGGTTGTTTTCTTTCATACCATTTACTTCATCTTGTCATGTTTCCATGTCATTTCTTTTCGTCAGACACCCAACTCTAAAGTAAGCTCCAGAATGACTGCTTTGCTCACCTTTATCCACCCAGAACCATCCACACACATGCACATACTCCCAACATACTAAACATGTTCATATGAACAAATGAATGGATGAATGAATGGGTAAGTAGATGGTTGTAAATTACCTTGGGGCTGAAAGATTACAGGACGTTGGGGGGCTTTTATTCCAGTGTGTATTATAGTCCTATATTTACTTTTCCTTAAGCCACTTATTCTCAGATGGGAAATTTTTATGGGGGTTGAGGGGTCCCTGAGAAATCAATTTAGCTTTTACACTGATCCAAGTCTTTAGTTCTGTGGGCATATATCTCACAAGGTGAAGTGGGAAAGTTTGCTGTTTCTCCTGAATACGGTTAACAACCCAAGCTCAGCCACACTGGATGTAGCCTGTGACAGTTTGAATGTATTTATGAACCCCAAAAAAGATAAGGATTATGTTTGTAAACTGGTCTGTTCCTCTGGGCGTGATACTCTTTGATTGTATGAGATTCAGCTGAGATGTCTTTGATTAAATTATGTTAAGATTAGGGCTGTAATTGACTAGGTTAAGTCCCTGCCCCTTGGTGGGCTGATATAAACAGGCACTCACTCAAGAAGACACAGAAGATACACAGGAAGAGAGAGAGAGAGCCACAGACACGGCAGAGGAGAGAACTACTTTGATCTTGTGGCCCTGGGAAGAGAGATGAGCCATTAGCCTGAAACTCTGCAGCTGAGAAAGCCCGGAAAGAAACAAGCCCTATGCCAGCCTGTAACTGACAAAGAGGAAGGCTGAACTCCCACAGAGATTGCCAGCCATCTCGCTTCAACACATGGCAACCGACTTGGTGAGAAAGTAACCTTGAGTTGGGCCTTTAGGGCCTTTTAACTGTAAGCTTCTACCCTGAATGAATAATCTTTATAAAAGCCAACAGATTTCTGGTACTTTGCATCAGCACCCCTTTTGGCTGATTAATATAATTGTTATTATTTCCCTTGGAAATAACTTGCCCCAAATACCTGGCTGGAAGCCAGGGCAGGTAGCCTGGTTCTGGGGATGGGAGAGTCAAGGAAAATCTTCTTTTATGCATTGGCTCTTTACCATGAGGCACTTCCCTCTCATGTTCTGCCCATTTTCACTTATTTGTATTCCTCAGAAGAGAGCAAGTGGGCAGGGTCAGGATCCATGTCTGAATCAGGTTTTCCTCTTTGCAGTGCTGGGCATAGCACAGGATGGTGACAGATGTTTGCTAAAATGAGGAAAGAAAGTGAGGGAAACCTCCTCCTGAATATCACCCCAGCTACGGGGAAGACCCCGATACTCTGCTGTGTTTGTGGAGCTCAAACGTGCACACGTGGTGGAGATAAGGGGCCAGACCAGGCTGAGCCTGCCCAGTTCTCCCTCCAGGGTCCCATGAGCTGCTCTGAGGACACAGTGAGGGTCTAACAGAGAGGTGCTGTCCACTGGCCATGTGCACAGCAAAGTGACACCTCAGGAATTCTCCTAAAAAAATGGGTACTTTGGCCAACATAGATAACAAACGCCAAAATTTTCAGCATCCAAACTCTTGATTTCTACGTACTTAAAATGCCTCTTTAAAAGGACTCCTGCATCCCAAGTACTTGGAGCCTCTTCCAGGTGGAAAGTATGTGGACTTTGGGGCAACCACAGGATGGGGGCATTTCAGTCTCTGAAACTAAGGCGAAAAGCAACAAATGAAATAAACTCAGGGAATAATAATCACAGATCATGTGCTTACAGCACAAACAGCACTCATCTCGCCATAATCTATTAACTGGATCTTTGTCTGTTTTGTTCACAGCCCATCACAGCAACTAGAAGAGAATCTGTCTAGCCCATGATATCAACACGCACATGACAATGCACACAGAAGCACATCACCCACACGTGATGATCTACACACCCTCACATGCATGTGCACACATTCATGCACATACACAGTGTCACATACATGTGATAGCACACATTGTAGACTCTCATCTGCCACATGCTCATTCCTTTTCAGTGAGGGAATGAGCTGTGTAATAAGTGGGTAGTGGAAAATCTCATCCAAACAAAGCCCTTTGTATTCACTGACCTCACACACTAAGGCACTGCATTCATCGTCCACGGAATACCCCATCACACCACTTCTCCCTTAACAAGCAATGTTGAGCATTTAATTGAATTAAGAGGTACTGAACAATTTTCATCCCCATTTCATTTCAGGGAAAACATGAAAGATTTTCAAAAATAAAATTTAAATTGTTAGGAGATGGAATAATCATGGAATACATGCCAGGTCTGTGGTCCTGGGAGATTCTGAGTCATCATCATTGACAACTTATCCTGCTAATAGTTGAATTGCTCCTGTAACTAAGGATCTCAGTACTCACCCTAGGAATATCAATCCTAGAATTTTATTGTTTCTTTCTCCTCAGAAATGATCATCATTTCACTGAACCTAATGAGCTATGAAAACATTTGCAATTAAATCTGATATGAAAACTATAAAACTCAATTTGATTCAAAGAACCACTTTTTGGCATTGCATATAAAAAATAACCCTATAACATACCCTGAAAGAGTGCAATAAATGATGTGGAATAACCACTAATGTACGAGGGCTCCAATTTCTCTGTCTCCCTGCCATCCGTGTTTCTTCCCTGTTTATTTTTTTTTTAATAATGCCCAACCTAGTGGGTGTGAAGTATTATCTCATTGTAGTTTGGGTTTGCGTTTCCCTAGTGTATGTTGAGAATATTTTCATGTGCTTATTGGCCACTTGCATCTCTTCTTTGGAGAAATTTCTAATCAAATCCTTTGCCCATTTTTAAATTTGGTTTGTTGGTCTTTTTGTTGTGGAGTTCTAGTTCTTTTTATATTCTATATATTAAACTCATCATTCTTTCCTTGGATGAATCCTGAAGACATGTTGTGTGAAGTAAGCCAGTACATGAAAGACAAATATTACATGACCTCACTGATGTGAATTTAGCAAATAGAATAGACTCACAGAGCTAGAGTCGAAAATAGGCTTACAGGAGACAGGGAATAGAGAGTGGTGAGCTGATGTTCAATATAGGCAAAATCTACGATAAGGTGGAAGGGGGTGGTTGGACAGTGGATGGGGTGAAAGTGGTGCAGTGATGTGATTGGGTTCCATGGTGCTGGAATTTGGGAGGGAGGAGGGTTGGGGGTTGGATTGGGCTGTCCATGGAACTTGGGGGAGGGCTGGAGGAAGGAGCAGGTGAACTCTGAGAATCTGCAAGTCTTCTTCTGGTTAAAGCTCCAATGGTGGGAATGTTCCTTGGGCAGGGGAGGGCTACTGGTGCAGGGCACTGGAGATAGGGGGACACGCGGGATACGGCGCACCTCGTGCATGCTTGTATGGAATACGGAGTGCTCATCTCATCACAGTGTGTTATCTCCGTGGATAAGACCACACAATAAACAAGAAAATATTAAACTCCCACCCTGGGAGTCCTGCTGTGTTCTCAATCAGAGGAGCAAGAAATTCTTGAGAACAGGGACAATGCCTAATAAAAGAAAACAGACCAGTGTGTCCAGCCCTCAACATTATTGCATGTAACTATGAACTTTAATCTTCAAAATGTGAAGCTTAGCGGCCACCAGAGGTCCTGAGGGGAGGGGGAGGGAAGAATAGGTGGAACATAGGACATTGGAATTGTTCTGTATGATCTTGCAATGATGAATGCAGGCCAGTTTAAATTTTTTCAAAAACCTATGAAAGTGAGCCTCATCCAGGTGGGAAACATGTGGACTGTGGGGGCATCAACAGGATGGGGGTGTATCACTCTGAAACAAAGGCAAAAACCAACAAATGAAATAAATCAAAACCTATAAAATTGCACGGTGCAAAGTATAACCTATAATGGAAACTATAGTCCATGGTTAGTAACAATGTTTCAATATGTGTTCATCAATTGTAGCAAAGGGCCACACTGATGAAAGATGTTAAAGGGGAAAATTGTTGGAGGGGGAGGATTGGGGTATATGGGAATCCCCCCATATTTTCAATGTATCATTTATGTAATATAAAGCTTCTTTTAAAATAAAATAAAAATTTAAAAACTTGAATAAAATGTTTTAGGAGTAAAAAAAAAATTAATGGAGAAACATAAGACAACATCTCTAGGACCTTGTGTTGGGGAATCCCCTATATTTTTGATGTAATATTTATGTAATCTAAAACTTCTTTAAAAGTAAAAAATAAAAAACCTCTTATCAGATATATGATTTTCAAATATTTTCTCCCATTCTGTAGATTATGTTTTAACTGTTTTATTTTCTTTTTCTTGTGCTTTTGGTGTAAAATCTAAGAATCTATTGCCTAATTCAAGGTCTTATGGCTACTTCCCTATATTTTCTTGTAAGTTTTATAGTTCAGCTCTTACATTTAGATCATTGATCCATTTTTAATTGATTTTTGTATATGGTGAAAGGTCAGGGTCCAAATCCATTCTCCTCATATGTGGATTTCCTGTTCTCCCAGCACCACTTGTTGAAGAGAATATTATTTCTCCCTGGAATGGAGTAGGTGCTTTTCTTGAAAATTAACTGACCAGAGATATGTGGATTAATTTCTGGACTTTCAGTTCTATTCCATTGGTCTATATGTCTATCCTTGTGCCAATGCCAACTTGTTTTAATTGCTATAGATTTATAGTAAGTTTTTAAATTAGGAAGTATGAGTCCTCCAACATTCTTCCTTATTGTCAAGAGTATTTTGGCTATTTGGGGCACATTGTGATTGCACATAAATTTGATATCAGCTTTTCCATTTCCTTGTGTAAAACAGGCTACTGGTATTTTGAAAATACATTGAATTCTGAAATTGTATTGAATTTGTAGGTTGTTTTAGGTAGTACTTACATCTTAATGCTGTTAAGTTTTCCAATCCATGAACACAGGATATCTTTCCATTTATTTAGGTATTCTTCAATATATTTCCATAGTACTTTATAGATTTCAGTGTAAAATTTTTTCACCTATTTGATTAAATTACTTTGTAAGAATGTTATTCTTTTAGCTCCTCTTGTAAGTGGAATTATTTTCTTAATTTCTTTATCAGATTGTTTACTACTGTTATATAGAACCAGAACTGATTTTTTTATTAGTTCTAGTAGT
Source organism: Tolypeutes matacus (assembly GCA_026826555.1). Lineage (NCBI taxonomy): Eukaryota > Metazoa > Chordata > Mammalia > Cingulata > Chlamyphoridae > Tolypeutes > Tolypeutes matacus. The sequence goes on along the minus strand of JAKSZT010054542.1, from coordinate 1,129,177 downwards.
TTTTTGGATTCTTTGCGATTTTCTATATATAGGACATGTCATCTGTGAATAGGATAGTTTCACTTCTTACCTTCAATTTGAATGGATTTTATATCTTTCTCTTGCCTGATTGCCCTGGCTAGAACTTCCAGTAAAATGTTGAATAACAGTGGTGAAAGTGGGCATCAATATCTTTTTCCTGATCTTATGTGGAAAACTTTCATTCTTTCACTATTGAGTATGATATTTGCTGTGGGATTTTTTTTTTTCAGGTTATAAAAGCTTTATTTATAACATAGAGGAAGATTGGTGGTGGATATGTGGTCACTTGATATTTTATAATGAAGAATTCAAGTTCAGATTCCCTCTCTTATAGAATGTAAATGTACACCTATACATGTATATGTATTTCTTATCTAAATTAAGCTCAGTCACTAAAAGAAGATTTGCTATCTGAACTTTCTGCTGCATTTTTTTCACCTTCACCATCAGGCACTGGAGCATCTGGCCTCTCAAGAAGATCTGGGTCTAGTCCTTCAGATATCATTTTGTTCTTTATTGCCATCACTGGAACACCCACTTGAATCATTTTGAGATATCTGGCATATCTTGGATCCTTGGCTACAGATGAGATATTTTCTGCTGTTACTTCACTTTCCTGTGGTCCAGGGTCTTGTATACTGTTCTGCTGTGATTGTTCCGAAGTGGCTTCAGAATGTGGTCCATTTGTGACACTAGTGACATTTACAGGAGATACTTCAAATGTGACATCATCTAGGCCCGGGATAGATGACAACTTTGCATCTAAAATATTGAGAGTTGTTTCAATTTGTTGTATACGAAGAGAAAGGTCTGCCAGTTTCTCCTCACAAACTGTAGAAAAGCGGTTGAGGAACTGTACTGTGTGCACCACAAATTGGTTTAGAAATGCCACCGTTCTTTTCTGTTGAATAGCTGGCACCTTGGTCAGGTCAATGCCGGACCCCCTGAGAGGAAGCCCGTCCTCATCCATCTGCTCGGCGGGCGGGGGACCCAGGGCTCCCTCCCAGACCCCTCCAGAGGGGGCCAGCCCAATCCGGTATTCACATCCAAACCCCTCCCCCAGCCCCCCTCCCCCACCGCCCTGCTGTGGGATTTTTATAAATGCCATTTATCATGTGGAGAACATTCCTTCTATCCCCAGGTTTCTGGGTGTTTTATTGTGAAAGGATTTTTTATTTTATATTTTGTTGAGGATTTTTGCATCTATACTCATAAGGGAATTTGGTCAAGGTATTGCTGACTTCAAAGAATAGTTTGGGAGTGTTTCCTTCCGTTCTATTTTTTGGAAATGTTTGAGAAGGATTGCTAATTCTTCTTTAAATGTGGTCAAATTCAGTAGTGAATCTGTCTGGTTCTGGAATTTTCTTTGTTGGGAAGTTTGGATTTCTGATTCAATCTCTTTACTTGTTATGGGTTTATTAGGATTTTCAGTAGTAATGTCACCCCTCTTGTTACTGATTTTAGTTGTGTGCTCTCAATTTTTTTCATTTGTCAGCCTGGCTAAAGTATTGCATTTTATTGATATTTTCAAAACCATAATTTTAGTTGTTGATTCTCTCTATTGTTTTTGTTTTGTTTTTTTTTAATTCTCTGTCATTTATCTCTGCTCTAATCTTTACTAATTCCTTCCTTCTTCTAACTTTGAGTTGAGATTTTTTTCTTCTTTTCCTAGAGCTTTTAGGCATGAAGTTATGTAATGGACTTGTGGTTTTTCTTCTTTTATAGTGCAAGCATTTACAACTTTAAATTTTCCTCTGAGAACCTCTTGTACTGCACCTTTCAAGTGCTGGTACATTGTGTTTTCATTTTCAGTCATCTCTAAATATTTTCTAGCTACCCTTATGATTTCTTCTTTGACACATGGTTTGTATTCATTGTATTGTAAAACTCCCATATACTTGTAAATGTTCAAGTTTTCCTTCTGTTTTGGTTTCTATCTCCTTTTCATTGTCTTCTTGGAAGACGATTTGCATGATTTCAGTATTTTTATGTTTAATAAGACTTTATTTGTGGACTAACATATAGCTTATCATAGAGAATGATACATGTGCTATTGAGCAGATTATATATTCTACAGTTGTGGGGTGTAGTGTTCATTATATGTATGTGAGGAGTATTTTTTGACATGCTTTCATTTTAAGTTATATGGGAGGGAGCCGTGAGAAATTGAAAGTATGATAATGCAGGATTTTATATTTACCTAGCATTTAACTTTGCCAATTTTCTTTATTTCTTCTTATGCCTTTAAGTTACAGTCTAGTATTCTTTTATTTCAGCCTGAAGTGCTCCCTTTAACATTTTTTGCAGGACAAGTCTTCTGATAGTGAACTCCTTCTACTTTTCTTTGTCTGTGTATTAGTCAGCCAAAGGGCCGTAAAGCATAAGTTACTTCCCTCACCAAAGTTTGCCACATGTTGGAGCAAGATGGCTGCTGATGTTCAGCCTTCCTCTTCCTCTTAAGGCTCCATGGTGCCACCTTCTTCCATTATCATCTGTAGGCTGGGATAAGTCTCATCTCTCTCCCAGGGCTTGTTTCTCTTTGGGCTCAGCTGCTCTGTTTTCTTCACAAGGTGAGCTGTGAACTGGTAGGTGAACAGCTTATCTCTCTTCCTGAGGCCTTCTCTCTTTCCTCACAACCAAGCTCCTCTGTGTATTTACTTCCCAGGGCTCCAGAATCAAAACTCCAACTAACCCTTGTGCTTTGTCATTTTCTCTGTGAGTCCCCACCTACCAAGGGGGCAAGGACTCAACATCCTACTGACATGGCCCAAACAAATCCCTAATCATAATTTAATCAAGTAAAAGTGAAACCTCAGGCCAGTTTACAAACATAATCCAATATCTATTTTTGGAATACATGACTAATATCAAACTGCTACAGTCTGTAAACATCTTAATTTCTCCCTAATTTTGAAAGACAGTTTTGCCAGATATAGAACTCTTGGCTGGCAGTTTTTCTCTTCCCATACTTTAAATATATCATCCAATGTTCTTCGCACCTCTATAGCTTATGATGAGAAATTGGCACTTAATCTTATCAAGGCACCCTTTATATGACAAGTTGTTTTTAGGATCTTGTTGCTTTTAGAATTGTGTGTTTTTCTTCACCTTCAACAATTTAATTATAATGTGTCTTGTTATGGACCTCACTGATTGTCCTGGTTTGAGTCTTTTCTGAATCTCAGAAAACTATGTTCTTAAGGTAACCCATTCCTGTGCATGTAAACCTATTTTATGTGGGACCATTTGGTATTCAATCAAGGGACTTTTTTATTAGATCAATTTTGATTAGACCGCTTTTGTTCAGGGCGCTGGATTAGATTTCAGTAGCTAAAATGGATCTTAATCCAGGATTTCCTACAGTTGAAGAAAGACAGAGAAACTGAGAATTTGAGAAAGAGACTGGAGGCTGGAATCATGGAGAGCTCAAAGCTGAAGAGATATAGTCCAGAGGAGTTGGAGAGATGAGCCGTTGTGCCTGATAGGCCAAACTGAGCTTGGGGAGAAAGTGAGCCTGGAGGACAGAGCTAGCAGAGAGACCAGCAGACCCATCATTTTGCCTTGCAACAAGGCAGGAGTCCAGGATCCAGCAGCCGAGCTTTGGGCAAGAGCATTTCTGATGATGCCTTGAATTGAACATTTTCACAGCTTCAGAACTGTAAGATTTTACCTGATAAACCCCTATTGTAAAAGCCAACCCATTTTTGGTATTCTATATTGGCAACCTTAGCAAATTAAAATAGAAATTGGTACTGAGAGTGGAGTGCTGTTTGAAAATACCAAAAATGCTGGAATAGTTTTATAAATGGTAAGGGATAGATTCTGGAGGAATTGTGAGATGCTTGATAGCAAAGGCCTAGATTGCTTTGAAGAGACTGTAGAAAGGGGACTGCTAAAGGTACTTCTGTTTAGGCCTTAGAAGTACATGATGAACATATTATTGGAAACTGGACAACAGGCTATCTTTATTATAAAGTGGCAGAGAACTTGGCAAAATTGACTCCTGATGTTAGATGGAAGGCAGAATTTGAAACTGGTCAGCTTGGACATTTAGCTGAGATTTCCAAACTAAATGTGGAAAATGCAGCCTAGTTTCTCCTTGAAGGTTATAGTAAAATGTGAGAGGAAATAGATAAGTTAATAACTGACCTCCTGGGTACAAGGAAAGCAGAAATTGATGGTTTGGGAAATTCCAAGCTTATGGGAAATGAGTCAGTCCCCAGAGAATAATGTTCCGTATGAAGAATTAACTGAACATGGAACTGGGCAGCCATTTCCTTGCAAAGTAGGATTGGAAATGCAGTTATCCAGGAAGGATTTGGGAAAGTCCAATTGTCTGATGGTGTGGACACTTGTGAACTACATGCAAAACCAACGAACTTTTTGTGAGAGGTATAAATAAAATCACTCTCGGCCTGGACTAAAAGGGACAGAAAATGGAGAGATTGAAAGAAAAACGACTTCAAAAGCAAAACCATGGAAGTTGAAGTCTGGACTTAAAATATCTTCTCAAGTTAAGAGAGGAGCCCCACCCATGTATGTGTAATGTGTGTGTGTTTGTCCAGGCATTTGAAGAAGGTGGGTATTCTGCCCCATTTTTCAGGAAGAGTTCTGCCACCCAGGCTTTAGAGAAGGTGAAGTACTTTCCAGGGGGTTGGGGAGAGTTAGGTCACCACCCCACAATTCTGAAGGGGTTGAGCACATGCCCAGGAGATTGGGGAGATTGTGGTCATCACCCTAGAGTCCTTGGAGAGTGAGACCTAAAGCTCAGCTGCCACCCAGGAGCTTGATGAGGGTGGAACTGAGAAGACAGCCATTGAGCAAGCCCTTTGAAGGGTTGGGCCTCCATGAGGCCTCAAAGAGAAGAAACCATCTTTCTATAGATGACTTAGACTTTGGAATCTAGTGGAGCATGCCCTGTGGGTTTTGAAACTATTTAGGACCTGTGATCCCTGTTTTCCTTCCAATTTCTCCCTATAGCAATGGAAATGTTTATTCTGAGTGTCCCTCCTTTGTATATTGGAAGCAGATAAGTCGTTTTGTAAGTTTCACAGGTCTACAGCCAGAGGGGAATTTTGCACCAAGACAGACTACATGTCTATAATTGATTTTTTTTTGCGATTTTATACTTAGCATTGCTACTGAAATGTGCTTCCTATGGCTAACTTCATACAGTTGAATCATTCCTTCCCAGGGAGGGCAGGGGCAGGGGGTGTGGCATGACCAGTATGTATGTAGAGGGTCTCTTAAGATCAGTACTGATGTTTACCTTTCTCTAAATTTGTAGTTAAGGCCAACCCTGGGGGAAAAAAAATGCCCTGTGAACACGTAGATAATGGTGGACACTGATCCTGGCCAATTCCCTCTACTTGTGTATTTTCTCACAAGCCATAATTGCTCTGACTGTTGGTAGTATCATCTGACTCACATCTGGTCCAAATAAAGGCTGCTAACTATTGCCTGGTTTGTTTTGTGGAGTAGGAGATAGTATATCCAGAATTCTCTTACAAGCAGCTAAACATACACTTCAAGAGCACCAGAAAAGAGGCAGATCAAGCTACTTGAAAACATTGATTTATTACTTTCCCTTCCAAGGCTTGGTGAATTTACAAAAAGAGCATCAAAGTTTACAGACAGCTTAGTTCAGACTAAGAATGCAAGAGGTGAGAACCTGTGCCTCCATGGCACGTGCACACCGACAGGCACTGACATTTAAAACAAGCCCCCCCCCCCAATTTTTATCATTGCCTTCAGATGTGCTGCATTTCTTACACACCACCTCACACCACATGTTTGGATCATTAGTCAACAAGTCACTGGAATGGTTCAGAGGTGGTTTAAAAAGAAAAAAAAAAAACATTTTGAAATTTTATGATGTAATGAATGTATTTTGCATATGGAGAGAACATGGATGTTGGGGGTCCAGAGTGAGGAATGTCCTGGTTTTAGTTTTCTGTAGAGCCCAGAAAATTATATTCTTAAGCTCTCCCATTCCTGTGTGTGTAAATTTATTTTATGTGGGAGCTTTTAATTATATTCAGTCAAATGATCTTTTGATTGGATTACATTTGATTAGACCACTTCAAGTAAGAACATTTGATTAGATTCAGGTTCTAGGGTCAGTTTTAATCCTTTCACTGGAGTCTTATATAAATGGTACACAGAGAAAGAGAGCTGCCATGTTACCTTGCCATGTGAAAGAGGACTCCAGGATCACCTACAGCTGCAGAAAGACAGTGAAACAATGAGGGGCTGAGAAAGGGTCTGGAGGTTGGAATCACAGAGCAGCTTGAAGCTGAAATCATGAAGCCCAGAAGAGAGGGGAGGGATAAGCCATTGTACCTGATACTCCAAAACTGAGCTCAGGGAAAAAGTGAGCCTGAAGGAGAAAGCAGAGAGAGACAAGTAGACTCGCCATTTTGTCTTGCCACATGATCAAGCAGCCAAACTTTGGGTAAGACAACATCTCTGATAATACCTTGATTTGCACATTTTTGTAGCCAAAGAACTGTAAGCTTTTAATTTAATAAACCACTATTTTAAAAGTCAACCCATTTCTGATATTTTGCATTGGTAGCCTTAGTGAACTAAAACACTGTGTTTCTCCTATTTGTAGTTTGTTGGGCTTCTTGAATGTGTATATTCATGTCTTTCATCTATTTGGTGAAGTTTTCATCTATTATTTATTCATATATTCTTTGTGCCCCTTTCCCTTTCTCTTCCTTCTGGGAACTCCCTTATCAGGTCATGTTTTCTGACAAGTCCCTTAGGCACTGCTCATTTGTTTCCATTCTTTTCTCTTTCTTCTTTTCATACTGAATAATTTCAATTATCTGTCCTCTACTTCGCTGATTCTTCTGCCTGTTTAAGTCTTCTGAGGAACACTTCTAGTACATTTTCTTATTTTTTATTGTGTTTTTCATCCCTCAAATCTCTCTTCATTTCCTCTTAAAATTTTCAAATTCCTCCTTTTACTCATACATTTCTTTCTGATATCTTTAGGTTCTCTGTCCATGTTTTCCTTTAGCTCACAGATCTTGTTTAGGAGAGTTGAGTTAATATATTTGATTAGTTTTTCACATATCTGTGCTTCCTCTGTTGGTTTATTTTGCCTTGTTGAATGGGCCATCTCTTTCTCTTTATTTTTATGTGTTATAATCTTTTGCTAAAGTTGGGACACTTGAATATTTTGATGTAACTCTGGATGTCATATTTTCCCCTTTATTCAGGGTTCAGTGTACATTGGCACTGTGTCGAGACTCTTCTTTAGGCCCTAGCCAGTGTATACTGAACCTATAGAAAGAACAGCCCATGGTGAACAGTTAGGTCCTTCTTAGATCTCTGCCTGCAGCTTGCTCAGGGCATGTGTAGTACATTTCAAGAATTACATAGCATTTTTCAATGATTCCCTTCCAAAAAAAGGAGTTCATCTCACAAGGTTTTCCTCCAAGGACTCTAGACTGTGCTATTTATTATCAATCACATTCTTTTGCACCAGGCAACTGTGGTTAGAGCAGCTCTGCTCCAACATTCTGGTTCACCTTTTATTCCAGCTGCCAGCACAGGCTCTGCTCCAATGGTTCTCTCCACTTTTCTGCACTGGTTCCACGCTACAATTTATCCTGTCTTTACACACTGCTTCTCTGCCCCAGGTAAATTCTAGGTTAGAGGACCCAGAGAAGCATCGAGTCATTCTTCCTTAGAGCCAGTTGGGGCTGATAGTCAGACACCAATATTTTCCTTACATTTTGAGGCACAATATCTATTCCTTCTCTTACAGCCTTCAAGATTAGATGATATGGAAAAAGACCCTGACCAAAATGGGGAAATATTAAATACAAATGAGGTTTTTATAGCTAAGAGATTTCAAAGTAAGTCAGGAGGTCCTTCCAGAGGTTTTGCTTATGCACGTCTCAGCAGGATCTCATTGACTGCCACAGTAAACACTATCTCAAACAGTGGGACCCCCAAGAGTGTTAGGCCCCAAAGTTGGGCATTTGTGGATCAGCAGAGATGTAGAGAAAAAAACTTTAACATGAGAGTTAAGCAAAACTTACATTTATCATGTCTGCAGACCAGAGCCAAGGTTGCTCTAAAGTCACTCAGACCCAACTCCCTGTGCTGTGGTTTCACTCTTGCTTAAATACTTAGCAATGGCTTTGATTATGCATTAGCTTTTATGCATATAGGTGATCATACATAGCTAGTTATATAATTATATGATTAGTATGTTCAGGAACTCACACTTGCACATACATTGCATGATCAAAAAATGGGCGGATAACTCCACCCCTGGGTAGGAATTTTACTATGTTAATTAAGCAAGTTGAAGTGAGGATAGCCAGGTGCATCTTCTGCGCAGGTCTGGCCAACCAGTTGAAGCTGGTTTTTATACTACATTGCTTGAACAGGATGTTCTTGACCACAAAAAAATGGAATTTGGCTCTGAGAGATTTGCATATCATTACTTTTTAATTTATGTATAATTCTTTCCTTTGTATCTTATCAACAGGGAGAGAAACAAGTTACTTTCTGGTATTATATCATCCTACATCCATCAAGAGCTCTAGAGACATCTAGACACTATAAGCAGGGCAGACAAGCTCAGGAATTCAGCACCCAATCTGTAGACCTTACATTGGAATTTATACTCCCCAGTGTAACAGAGTTAGATTCATTTATAAGTTCTCTACACATGGTTCTTCTGCCTCTTTTATTTGAACCTATAATTAGCACTATACTTGTTAAATATATGTCCCAGAGACTGAAATCTTTGGTCTGTTCATGTGCCAGTTGAGCCCTGAATCTCAGCAGAACTGGTTGGCCAGTTCATTGGACTCACCCAGAACAACTAACAAAGAGATGATCATGGACAATGCCCATTCCAAGGAACAGAGAGTGTCTGCAACTGCAAGCAAGATAGTTCCATCCATCTGCCCCCACAGGATCTAAGCCCTGTCTCAATTAGAAAGAGCGTGAGCATCACCCAAAATCCTGAAGACTGGGGAATGAACAATGAACTAAAGTAGACATTATTATTCTATTATAGACTTATTATTATTCTAGTAATGGAAGAACTTTTATCATTCATATAAAGGCAGTGGCCACCAGAAGTTCTGAGAGGAGGGAAAGGGCAGAATAGGTATAACATGGGTGCATTTTTGGGACATTGGAATTGTTCTGAATGATAATGCAATGATGGATACAGGATATTATACATTTTGTCATAACCTATAAAATTGTGCAGGACAGAGTGTAAACTATAATATAAACTGTAGCATCATAGTTAGTAGCAATGCTTTAATATGTGTTCACAAATTGTAACAAATGTACCATAACTAATGAAAGATGTTGTTAATGTGGGAAAGTGTGGGAAGGGGTGTGGTGATGGGGCATATGGGAATACCCTATATCTTTATGTAACATTTGTGTATTCTAAAGCTTCTTTAAAATAAGAAAAATTTGTAAAGGATTAGATAAGGCTCTCACACATTATGGAGAATAATGCCCTGATTTAAAGTCAACTGCAGGCACTAATCACATATACAAAATACCATCACAGCAACATCTAGGCCAGAGTTTGGCCAAACAATTGGACATGATAACCTAACCAAGGTGGAACACAAAATTAACCATCACAGTCATGATGTATACTTCTATTTATATATTGTTGAATTTGATTTGCTAATATTTTGTTGATTTTTGCATGTATGTTCATGAGAGATATTGGTGTGCAATTTTTCTTTCTCATAATGTCTTTGTCTAATTTTGATTTTATGAAGATGCTGGCCTCATAAAATGAATTGGGAATTGTTCTCTCTGCTTAGATATTTAGGAATAAATTGTAGAGAATTGGTATCATTTCTTCATTAAACATTTGGTAGAAAGAATTTGCCAGTGAAACCACCTGTGCCTGGTACTTTCTGTTTTGGAAGGGTATTAATTGTTGGTGCAAATCCTTTAATGGTTATAAGCCTATTCAGATGATCTGTTTCTTCTTGTGTAAGTTTTGGTAGATTGTATCTTTCAAGGTATTTGTCCATTTCCTCTAAGTAATGAAATTTGAAGACATACAGTTGTTCATAATATTCCTTTATTATCCTTTTCATATCCATAGTATCTGTAGAGATGCATCCTCTTTCATTTATGAAGTTAGGAATTCATGTATGTGGCTGTTGGGGAATTTGATGTAATTATGAATTCCAAAAATATAATTGGATCATGATTGTAAACTGATCTGTTAATCTGGGCATGATTAGGTTAGTATTAGGGCATTGAGCCCCACCCCTTGGTGGGTGGGGAATCGAATATAAAAGGCAAGGCAAAGGACAGTTGAAGCAGTCTTTTGAGAAGCAGTTTTGATGTTGGAGAGAAGGCCCCAGGAGAAGAGAAGCAAGCTGTTCGCCTGATCGTCTACAGCTGACCTTGTGGAGGAAACAGGAGCTAAGCCCGGAGAGAAACACAGGCCCGGAAGAGAGGAACCCCAGAAGCCTGAACCCTGGCAAACGCCGGCAGCTGTCTTGCTCTAACACGTGGCAATGGACTGTGGTGAGAGAAGAAACTTAACGCTTTATGGCCTGGTATCTGTGGACTTCTACCCCAAATAAATACCCTTTATAAAGACCAACCCATTTTTGGTATTTCACATTAGCACCCCTTTGGCTGACTAATACAATGTATTACCTCTTTTTATTGAAGAGCTTAGCTGGAGCTTTATCAAAAATTTATTTATCTTTCCGAAGAACCAACTTTTGTTTCATTGATTTTTCTGTATTGTGTTCCTTGTTTTCAATGTCAGAGATCTGTTCTAATTTTTATTTCTTTGCTTCTGCTCTCTTTTGGATTTAATATGATTTTCTTTTTCTAGTTTGTTAGGATAGAAGCTTAGATTATTGGTTTTAAATTTTCTTCTTTTTAATATATGCATTTGTTTTAGTTTGCCAAAGGGGTGATGATGCAAAGTATCAGAAATGGGTTGGTTTTTATAAAAAAAGGATCTACTTAGGGTAAAAGTTTACAGTCTCAAGGTCATTAAAAGTCCAACTGAAGGTGCTTTCTCAACCAAGTCAGTTGCCACCTTTTGAAGCAAGATGGAGGGTGATCTCTGCCTAGTCTCTGCCTTACCCTCCAGGCTGTAGTGTCTCCCAAAGCTCAGCTGTGGACAACCAGGCATAGAGTTTATCTCTTACTGGGCCTCCTCTCTCAGGCTTGGCTGTTCCACATTCTTCCAGATTTCAACTGCAAGCTATCAAGCATATATGGCTCATCTCTCCCTGGGGCCTCAGCTGCTTGAGTCTCTACTTTCTCTCACATGGCAAGATAAAAAATGACAGAGATCTCTTTTACTGTGTGTATCCATTTTTTATCAGACCAAGCAATAGGTTGGAGACTCAACCTGAGGTTGGAGACTCAACCTGAGTCACACCTCACTGAGGAAGTCCAGTTGAAAAAATGTCTCAAGCCCACAGGAGTAGATCAGCCGACAAACATAATCTTACTCTTTTTGAGGACTCATAAAATAATTTCAAACTGCCACAGCAAAATGCCATAAATTTCCCTCTAAGCACTGCTGTAGTAGGTTGAATTATGTACCCTCAGAAAGAAACATGTTCTTAATCTTAATCTTCATTCCTATGGGGTAAACCAATTGGAAATAGGGTCTCTTGAAGATGTTATTTTTAGTTAAGGGATGACCTAACTGTGTCAAGGTAGATCTTAATCTGAATTATCTTGGGCTTTCCAAAGAGAAGGCCTTAGAAAGAAGCAGGAAGTCAGTAGAAATTTGTAAAAGAAAGGAGAGGATAACTCCATGTGGTGAGAAATCCAAGGAACACCACAGATTGCTGGAAATCCAGCAACAGAATGCCACAGTCTTTGGGAAGAGAATATGGTCTCACTGACACCTTGATTTTTGACTTCTGCCTTCTGAACCCAGGAGCCAATAAACTCCCTTCATTTAAGCCAACGCATTGTGTGGTATTTGTGGTAGCAGTTCAGGCAAACTAAGACAATGGCTTTTGCTGTATCCCATTAATTTTAAATTTTTTTTTCATTTTCATTTAGTTAAAAATATTTCAAAATATCTCTTGAGACTTCTTTGTACCATGTACCAAATATTTTGGGACTTTCCAAAAGTGTTTCTATTATTGATTTCTAGTTGAGTCCATTATGACCTGAGAACAGGATTTCTATGCTTGTAAATTTGTTGAGGTGTATTTTGTGACCCACAATGTGGTCTATCTTGGAGAATGTTCCATTTGAGCTTGAGAAGATTGTGTATTCTGCTATTGTTGGATGAGTATTCTATATGTGTCATTTAGATCCAATTTATTGATGATGATCTTCAGTTTACTTATATTCTTATTAATGTTCTGCGTGCTGCATCGGTCCATTACTGAAAGTGGTATTGAAGTCTCCAACTATAATAGTAGGTTTGTCTATATCTTCATGCATCCCTATCACTTTTTCTCTCATGTATTTTAGCATTCTGTTTTTAGGCACAAACACATTAAATATCATGACGTCTTCTTGGAGAACTGACCCCTTTAGCATTATGTGATTCCCTTCTTTATCCCTGAAAATTATTTTTGCTCAGAAATCTTCTTTTTCTTAAATTAACACTAGTAATCCAGCTTTCTTTTGATTAGTGTTAACGTAGTATATCATTCTCCATCCCTTTACTTTAAATCTATCTATGTCAATATTTAAAGTGCATTTCTGGTAGACAACATATAGTGGGGTCTTATTTTATATACACTAAGATAGTCTCTGTCTTTTCATTCATGTATTTAGACCACTCACATTTAAAGTGATAATTGATATAGGTAGATTAATATCCACCACATTTGTAACTGTCTTCTATTCCTTGTCTTGTTGTTTCTTTTCTTTTTGTATTCTTCTCTTGTATGCCTTCTCTGCTTTCAAATGAGATTTAATATGATTTCATTTTCTTTTCTCTCTTAGCATCTCAATTATAATCCTTTTAAGGTTGCCATAGATTTGCCAATATACATTTATATCTATCTAAGCTTACTTTAAAATAACACTGTACTGCATCAGGTGTAGTGTAGGTACATTAAACAGAACATTCCCAATTTATCCTTCTTATCCCTTGCAACATTTTTCTCATTCTTTTCACTGATACTTAGATATAATCTTCCAATATATTGTTGTGATTATTTTTTTAACAAACTGTTATTTGTTATGTCATTTAATGATGAGGTCTTTGACCTATATTATATCCCTTATCTGGAAAACTTTTAACATTTCTTGCAAGCCAGATCTACTGGAGACAAATTCCCTCAATTTTTATTTTTTGAGGAAGTATTTATTTCTCCTTCACTTTTGAAGTATACTTTTGATAGATACAGAATTCTAGGTTGGTGGGCTTTTTTCTTTCCTTCAGTACTTTTAATAGTTCACTCCATTCTCTTCTTGCCAGGATAGTTTCTGAAGAGAAATCTGGTGTAATTCAATCCCTGTTACTCCATAGTGAAGTTTTGTTTTGTTTTGTTTTGTTTTGTTTTGCTTCTGGGATTAGCAGGATTTTCTTTTTGTCATTGGATTTCCTCCCATTTGAACATGATATGCCTAAGTATACAATTTTTTAAACTCAAAAAGTTCTCATTTTAGCCACTTCAAGTGTACAACTTGGTTGTATTATAGTTTTGGGGGGTATTATACTGTTTAGCAATCTCTGGGCTTCTTGGATATGTGGTTTGGTATAAGGCATTAATTTTGAAAAATTCTCAACCATTATTACTTCAAATAGCTCTTCTGTTTGATTCTTTCTTTTTCTTTCAGTATTCCCATTAGGTATGTGTTGTAACTTTTGTAATTATCCCATAATTTTTTGGATAATTTATTCCATTTTTTGTATTCTTTTTTCTCTTTGCTATGCAGTATCAGAAGTTTCTATGCAGGTGAGTTGAACATTGTTAGGTGGAATATATGTATGCTTCTCAGTTACTGTTTTTACTTAGAGACTAAGTATGGTTTAAGGTAATGTGTATGGTTGCCGAGTTGACAAGGGGTGGACTGTGACAGGCTAATGTGTCAACTTGGCCATGTAATTGTGCCCAGGTGTTCGGTCAAGCAAGCACTGGCTAATTGTAATACAAGGATATTTATGGACTTTAGTCACCAGTGCATTTACTGCATAGATAGCTGATTACATCTATATCAATCAGGGAGATTGCCTTCAGCAATGAGTGATGGTTTATCCAATCAGTTGAATGCCTTAAAAGGGGAAGTGATTTCAACATTCAGAGAGAATTTCCCATCTTGTCTTTGGACAGCCAACATCTCCCAGACACATCAGGGACCTTCATTGGACTTTCATCGAAAGCCCTGGTTTGCAGCCTGCCTGTGGAACCTGGATTTGTGCATCCCCACGGTCACATGAGAGACTCTTATAAAATCTCGTATTATTGACAAATATCTCCTGTTGATTCTTTTTCCCTAGAGAATCTTGACTAAAAGTCACAAAAGGAGGAGTGCTGCCACCAGGGCCAATTTTAGTCCTGCTTGAATTGGTTTGTTGCAATTTTCCATTGACTTTAATCACAGGGCATGGCAGTACTAGGAGACACCCTAGAGGATCTCCTGTATACAACCAGAAATGCATTAATTCCCTACAGAATAGGGTGCAAATCCTTGGGGAATATTCACTCTTAAACCTTACATCCTTAAATATTATGACATGAAACTAATACAACTTTTCATATGATAGGGGAAAAGGTTGGGGTAAAAAAACAAAGAAATTCATTTTGTGTACATATAAAATCATACTCATAACAAAACAAGGAAGAAAGTTTCATGACTATTACAGTCTTCATTTCTGTAACTGGTCACATGGTGAAAGTTCATATTTATCATTACCTTCTTCCACTACCCATTCTATGTTCCCATTACCCTCAGCAAGCACTTCAGCTGGCCATGGTTCTTTGCCTAGTGGGGTGACCCAAACTTTCATTCCTGAAGAATCTTGGACATTGTTAGTCCTGCTTGCATTGGTTTGTTGCAATTTCCATTTACTTTAATCACAAGGCATGGCAGTGCTAGGAGACACCCTAGAGGATCTCCTGTATTCCAGGCAAACTCTTCTTTACCCCCATTATGTAGATATACCTCTATTTCCCCTTGATAGTCAAGATCAATCACCCCAGCCAGTACAGTCAGTAATTCCCTTCTTTGCCTGTGATTCACAGGTAAGAGGAGCCCAAAGTAGCCAAGTGGCAGTCTTAACTTCCAGTTCAATGGAATCATTCTTGTGTTCCCTGGTGGCAGCACTCCTCCTTTTGAGACTAAAACTTGTAGACCAACAGAGCTTAAGGTTACAAGGGCAGGAAGCAAAAATTTTTCTAGTGGGTCACTAGGGGTAATAGTGAGTGGTGCCACTCCCATTTCCACCACTTAATTCCTGGACCCATGAATCCTGGTTAGGGGAGAAACAGCACCATAGAGTGGATGCTGATTTAGAGCATACACAGCCTCCTGGAGAACAGTGCCCCAGCCTTACAAGGTATTGCCACCTAGTTGGTACCATAATTGAGTCTTCAAAAGGTCATTCCACCATTCTATTACTCCAGCTGCTTCAGGGTGATGGGGAACATGGTAAGACCAGTGAATTCCATGGGCATGTGCCCATTCCTGCACACCATTTGCTGTGAAATGGATTCTTTAATCAGAAGGAATGCTGTGTGGAATACAATGGTGGTAGATAAGACATTCGGTAAGACCACAGATGGTAGTTTTGGAAGAAGCATTGTGTACAGGAAATGCAAACCCATATCCAAAGTATGTGTCTATTCCAGTTCAAACAAATCATGGCCCCTTCCATGGTGGAAATGGCCCAATGTAGTCAACCTGCCACCAGGTAGCAGGCTGGTCACCTCGAGGAATGGTACCATATCAGGAGCTGATTGTGGATCTCTGCTGCTGGCAGATTGGGTATTCAGCAGAAGCTGTAGCTAAGTCAGCCTTGGTGAGGAGAAGTCCATCTTGCTGAGCCCATGCATAACCTCCATCTCCACCTCCATGGACACTTTGTTCATGAGCCCATTGGGCAATGACAGGAGTGGCTGGGGAAAGAGGCTAAGCATTAACCACAGAGCAGGTCATCATATCCACTTGATTATTAAAGTCTTCCTCTGCTGAAGTCACCCTCTGGTGAGCATTCACATGGGACACAAATATGTTCATGTTTGTCACCCAATCAGAAAGGTCTATCCACATACCTCTTCCCCAGACCTCCTTGTCACCAATTTTCCAATCATGTTCCTTCCAAGTCCCTGACCATCCAGCCAAACCACTGGCAACAGCCCATGAATCAGTGTACAAATGCACCTCTGGCCATTTCTTCTTCCAAGCAAAATGAACAACCAGGTGCACTGCTCGAAGTTCTGCCCCCTGGGAGGATTAACCCTCACCATTATCCTTCAGGTATGTCCCAGAAAAGGGCTGCAGTGCTGCAGCTGTCCACTTTCAGGTGGTGCATGCATATTGTGCAGAACCATCTGTAAACCAAGCCCTAGTTTTCTCATCCTCAGTCAACTGATTTTAGGGACTCTCCAAGAGGCCAAAGCTGTGGGCTGGGAAAGAGATGCTAACATGGCAGGGCTGGTGACCAGGGCAGTTCCTCAGGTAACTTACTTGTGCCTTCAGGACCCACTCGAGCCCTATTTCATATATACCACTTCCACTTTATGATGGAGTGCTGCTGTGCATGCCCAACTTTATGATTTGGTGGGTCAGACAATACCCACCTCATGACAGGCAACTCAGGTCTCATGGTAACTTGGTGGCCCAGTGTTAAGCATTAAATCTCTGCTAAGGCCCAGTAGCAGGACAAAAGCTGTTTCTCAAAAGGAGAGTAGTTATCTGCAGAAGGTGGCAGGGCTTTGCTCCAAAATCCTAAGGGTTGCATTGTGATTCTCCTATAGGTGTCTGCCAAAGGCTCCAGAAAGCATCGCTATTTGCCACTGAAACTTCCAGCACCATTGGATCTGCTGGGTCATATGGCCCAAGTGGCAGTGCAGCTTGCACAGCAGCCTGGATCTGTTGCAGAGCTTCCTCGTGTTCTGGTCCCCAATCAAAACTAGCAGCTTTTCTGGTCATTCAGAAAATGGACTGGAAAAGCACATCCATATGAGGAATGTGTTATCTCCAAAATCTGAAGAGGCCAACTAAAGGTTGTGCCTCTTTTTGGGTCGTAGGAGGAGCCAGATGTAACAGCTTATCCTTTACTTTAGAAGGGATATCTGGACATGCCCCACGCTGATAAAGAGAGTGCCGGGGCCCTAAAACCCCCTCAGGAGAAACCCACAGCTTTAGGAAAATAAGCTCCCCTTTTCTCCCTGGAATCCACATCCTTACGAAGATAAGCACTCCCTGCCTGCCCCTTTCAACTGGAATTTACAACTCTAAACAGATAATGACTCTTTTCCTCCCTAATAGCCCTCTGCTTTAGGAAGATAAGCTAACCTCGCTCCTTTTGCTTTTGTAACCCTGCCTGCCAGCTTGCTTAGGAATTTGCTCACTTAGAGTTCCTATATAAACTTATGAAAACCAAGGCATGGCACTCAGATTTTTTGGAGGCTTGACTCTCCTCTGGGCCCAAGCGTAATAAAACTTTGCTCATCCACTCCTCAGAGTGCTGCTTTGGTTTTCATTCCATCTGCTGCAACATTTGGTTCCCTGATGGGGAAACCCAATCAAGCAGGCCCGTTGTGCCTCCGGCTTGGGGCTGATGGGCATGGCTGATGGCAACCTTCAAGCAAACAAGGTAGGTGCCACCTGTCCTCTTGATGGGACCTCCTTCTGAGGCAGTCCCTGCAGGCCGTGTCCTCACACCCTGGCCTGACTCAGTGGGGAGGCAGACTGAACAGTGCCAAAAGACTCCAGAAAGATAAGGCCCCAGGTGCCAAGTCCTCAGTCAGGCCCATCTCTGGATGGAAGGGGAGACTGATCACCTCCCAAAATCTTGAGTACCGAGATTCCAGAATAGGGCAATCCCTATGGGAGGGACTGCATAATCTCTGCATGATTATGTGTGTGAGTGAGGATGACAGAGGCTTGCCTCTGTTATTCCAGTCTGTGGCTCTAAAGCTTATGCTACAGAGCCCGTGTGGGCCCTAACCTTTTTTCTGCGGCTACGTCATAAGGCATAATGGCCGACCCCAAACTCTGCCCGGGAACCTTAGCCAAGACAAGCCAAAGTTCTCACGGGAGATGCAGACAGGTGAGTGGCCTTGAAAGAGGCAATCTCTTCCCTTGTCTGTCTTGCACCACCAGCTCAGGGTATGGGCTCATCACAGTCAAACCCTACCATCTTAAACTGCATGCTCAAGAATTTCAAGAAGGGTTTTTCCAGAGATTATGGCATCCGGAGGAACCCCGGTCCCTCCGAATCTTATGTGAAGTAGAGTGGCTCACTTTTAATGTTGACTGGCCCTCGGAAGGGACCCTGGATAGAGCCAGGATCCGCGCAGTGTGGCTGGTGGTCACAGGAACTCCTGGCGACCCCGATCAGTTTCCCTACATCAACTCTTGGTTAGAGATAGCCCAGACTCTGCCCCCTTAGGTTCGATTGTGCGTTGGAAAAAAGGGACAGAGCAGGGTCTTAGTTGCACAGGGAACAGAGCTCCAGAAACCAGTCATTCATCAAGGGTCCTCGGAGGAGGACCCACCACCCCCACCACCACCACCATATGCTCCAGCAGCTCTAGCCTCTCCTCCAAGCCTGGGAGTGCAGGCAGATCTCCCAGAAACACTCCCACCTTCGGTCCCTCTGGGAACATCGACCCCCTCTGAGGAAAGCCCTGGAACCCCAAAAGCAAGGAGGCTCCAGTCAGCACAACCTACATTACAGATGCCCCTCTGTGAAACACAGGGTCTGGCCCAGATCGGCGAGGATGGGACCATCCGATCCAGGAGACCTGTTTTGTACTACCAGCCCTTCACAACTACAGACCTCTTAAACTGGAAGCACCACACCCCCTCTTACTTGGAAAAGCCCCCGGCTCTTATTGATCTCATGGAATCCATTTTCCAAACCCATGGTCCTACTTGGTCTGTTTGTCACCAACTCCTCCTGACTTTGTTTAATACAGAGGAGAGACGATGGATTCTGATGAAAGCCCAAAAGTGGCTGCAGGAGCAGGTCCCGACTGGCATCTTAAACCCGGATGTTTGGGCATGAGAGGCAGCACCAGAAGCCTAACCAAACTGGGACTTCAACACTGTCAGGCACAGGCTGCACTCCAGCAATATTGGGAAGCACTCCTCTGAGGGGCCCGAGAGGGGGCAAAACGACCCACAAACATGACAAAGATGACTTTAGTAACTCAAAAGCCCAACAAATCTCCGGAGATTTCTATGAATGGCTTTGCGAGGCCTTCAGAATCTACACCCCTTTCGACCCAGAAGCTCCGGAAAACCAGAGGATGGAGAATGCCACCTTTGTTGTGCAGGCAGCAATGGACATTAAAAGAAAGCTCCAAAAATTAGACGGGTTCACGGGCTTGAGCATCTCTCAACTCCTTGAAGTCGCCAACAAAGTATTCATCAATCGAGATGAAGCCGCCAAACAAGAAGCCAAGAAGTGATTAAAACATCAAGCCTCCCTACTGGCAGCAGCCTTGGGAAATTCTGACCCCACCAGACCAGAAGGACAACCTCAAAAAGGGGGGACAAGTGCCAGAAGGGTGCCCTTGGTCAGAGACCAATGTGCCTACTGCAAAGAAAGTGGACACTGGAAAAATGAGTGCCCCCAAAAAACTCAGGCACATAGAGGGAACATCCCTAGAGGGAAATACCGACCTGAGCCCTAGGACCATCTGATCAGGCTGGCAGGGCTCAACCCTGAATAGGGCGACCGGGCTCACTGGAAATTGGCCCCCACAAAGCCATGGTCAAACTACAAGTCAGGGGCCAGTCAATGACTTTCATGGCGAACACTGGCACTGAATATTCTGTGGTCACAACCCCCATCGCCCCCTTTAGCGGAAAAGCCAATAATATCATAGGAGCGACTGGGGACCAGTCAAGCCAATGGCCTTTTTGCCAGTCAAGAACTTAACAGCTTGGTGGCCACAAAGTGACCCATGAATTTCTGTACCTGCCTGAATTTCCAGTTCCCCTATTTGGTAGGGACCTCTTAACCAAACTGGAAGCCCAGATTACCTTCAAATCTGAAGGACCAGCAAGCTTAAGCCTCTGGACCGGCCTCACTCTCCTCATCACCATACCCCAAAGAGAAGAATGGAAACTTCATGTGGAAGAAAGTTCAGGTCAGAATCCAGAAAAACTGCTGGAACTTTTTCCCCAGGTTTGGGTGGAAAAAAAACACTGGGAATGACACGGAACCATGCACCCATCATCATTGACCTGAACCCTGGAGTGATCCCCGTCCAGCAAAGGCAGCATCTGATCCCCCGTGAAGTGCAATTGGGGATGGTCAAACACGTAGATCTCCTGAGAAAAGAAGGAACCCTGATCAGGTGCCAGTCACCCTGGAACACCCCATTATTACCAGTAAAGAAGCTAGATAGGACCAGATATCGACCAGTGCAGGATTTACGAGCCATTAATAACGCCACTCTCACCTTACATCAGGTTGTTCCCAACCCGTACACTTTGCTAGGACAGCTGCTGCCTGAAGTTGCCTGGTTCACTTGCCTGGACCTGAAAGACACTTTATTATGCCTGTGGCTGGCCCACGGAGCCAGCCTCTGTTTGCCTTTGAGTGGGAAGATCACAAAACCCGGCAGAAAACTCAGTTAACCTGGACCCAGCTCCTGCAAGGCTTCAAAAACTCCCCTACCCTTTTTGGGGAAGCTTTGGCAGCAGATCTGGTCACCTACCTCCAGGAGGATTGCAGGTGTGCCCTCTTGCAAACATAGATGACCTCCTACTTGCCAGTGAGACAGAAGAGGACTGCTGGAGAGGGACCCAGTCTCTCCTACAACTTCTAACACAGACTAGGTACAAAGTGTCTTGGAGAAAGGCCCAGATCTGTAAAGAGCAGGTCAAGTACCTGGGGTTCAGCATCACACAAGGGCACTGGATGCTCGGACCCGAATGAAAGAAAGTGATCTACACCATCCCTCCCCCTACCACAAAAAGAAATCTTCATGAGTTCCTCAGGGCTGCAGGGTTCTGCCACATCTGGAAAACCGGGTTTGCAGCAATGGCCAAACCCGTTTATGAAGTTCTGACAGGTCCAGAAAAAGAGCCTCTTGCCTGGGGAGAAGCTCAACAGGGGGCCTTTCAAAACATGAAAAGACAACTCCACCGAGCCCCTGCCTTGGGGCTCCCGGATGTAACTCGAAACTTTAACCTGTTCATGCATGAAAAAAACAAAGTAGCATTGGGGTTCTCACACAAACAGTCGGCCCCTGGCATCACTTACCTCCCCAAGCAACTGGACCCCGTGGCTGCAGGGTGGCTGCCCTGCCTGAAAGCCCTGGCAGCAACCATTACCCTCATCAAAGAAGCCGACAAATGAACCCTCGGACAGGCTATTCATGTTATAGTGCCACAGGCAGTCACTGCCCTAATGAACTCACAAGGGCATCGGTGGATATCGAATCCCCGGCTCGCACATTACCAAGGTTTAGTCTGTGAAAACCCCAGAGTGACAGTAGAAACAGTGCGCAGTCTAAACCCTGTCACTTTTTTACTGGAAGCGGAAGGAGTTCCTGAGCGTGATTGTGTTGAAGTGACTGAGGAAGTTTACGCCAGTCACCCTGACCTCCAAGACAAACCACTCCCTTCCCCAGATGAGACACTATTTACAGATGGGAGCAGTCTTGTTAAAAACGGGGGAAAGCTTGCTGGGTATGCAGTCACCACTACCAAACGGGCGGTGGAAGCAGCGTCTCTACCGCGGGGATGGTCCACACAGCGAGCAGAACTCTGGGCGCTGGTCTGAGCCCTGCAGCTAGCTGCCGGGCAAGCGGTAAACATTTACACTGACTCTCAGCACGCATTTGCTACCGTTCATGTCCACAGGACAATTTATACAGAAAGAAGTCTCCTAACCACAGGGGGGAAAGGAAATCAAAAACAAAGAAGAAATCCTCCAACTGTTAGAAGCAATCAGGATACCAGACAAAGTCACCATCATCCACTGCCAGGAACATCACAAAGGAATGGACATGGTCGCTCAAGGAAACAGGCTAGCCGACAAAGCAGCTCGGCAAGCGGCTGAAGGAACCCACTGAATACGAGTCCCAGAATTGATACCACAGCTGTCCCTCTTAGGACAAGAGACTGATCAACTAAGTTATTCCCAGGAAGAACAGGAATGGGCTAAGAGAGAAAGGGGAAGCCAAACCCCAGAAGGAACTTGGCTGCTCCCAGACTGGAATTTTGTCTCAAAAGGAGCCACTGCCCTCGTCCAGCGATACCACCAACTCACCCACCTAGGGAAAACTGCACTAGAAGTCTTGCTCGGGAGATACTACTACATAGCCCGACTAGCTTCTCTCTGTGCCACCATCAGCAGCCAGTGCCAAGTTTGTGCTAAAAACAACCCCTTGCACGGCCCCCATACACCAGCAGGTGTCCAGCACATGGGAACGGCCCCCTTTGAAGATCTCACTGTAGACTTCACAGAAGTGAAATGAAGTTGGGGGTACAAATATCTGTTGGTGATGATATGCACCTTTTCAGTCTCGGTCGAAGCTTTCCCCACTCACACCGAAAAGGCAAGAGAAGTGACAAAGGCTTTACTTAGAGAAATCGTTCCACGACACGGGCTGCCACTGTCAATTGGAAGTGACAATGGCCCGGCCTTCATGGCTGCCGTAGACCAAGAGCTAGCAAAAATGTTAGGAATCAAGTGGAAATTCCATACCACTTACAGGCCCCAGAGATCAGGGAAGGTTGAATGCACGAATCGAACCCTCAGAGCCACCCTAGCTAAATTCTGCCAGGAAACTGGTCTCCCCTGGGTAGACTTACTTCCCTTAACCCTCCTCTGAGTTAGGTGCACTCCAGGACCCACAGGCTATTCACCCTTTGAAATTCTATTTGGACGACCACCCCCAATTATCTGGGCCTCCAAAGGAAATCTCAAACTTCTGGGGGAGGCTAGCCAAGATCCCATTCTCCAGCAGCTGGAGAAAACTCTAGCTGAAATACATAAAACAGTCTTGACCCAGAATCTCATCCCCCTGGGACACCCGGTGCACCCCCACTGGCCAGGGGACCTACTCTGGGCCAAAGACTGGAAAAAAGAACCCCTTCAGCCTTCCTGGACAGGTCCACATACTGTGATCCTTGTAACTCCTACTGCTCTTAAAGCTGCAGGCATCATCCCTCGGATCCAGCATTCCAGGGTTAAGAAGGCACCTCTCGATAAAGAGCAGGACAGCTGGACAGCCCACCCCGTACCCGGCCACCCCTGGAGAGTGCGATTCGCCCGGGATCCCTGAGCACCGACCTCGTCAAACGCCTGCTGAATGGCCCCTGCTCCTGGTGGATCCTGGGCTTATACGGCTGCTCGCCTTGGTATTTGGAGTGGGACTCGCTGCTGTGGCCCCAGCAGACTGGACTGTAGTGAATGGAGCCCTAATTGCAATTGCTTACTGGTGTATAATAGGATGCTTCTGTGCCTTGACTTGCTTGTCCTTTCCTTCCTTGCCCCCTCCCTAGGAGCCAATACCCGCCCCCAAAATCTATGGCAGCTGCAAGTTAGTCAAAGCTGGAGCAAACAATCCATGCTGAACGCTTCAATCCCATTCCTGGCAGGTGCAACTTCAGCTTCTGTAATATTTGACACTTGCAGGGCAATCCAAGATCACGGTCCTTACACCTTGCTGGTTGCTGGACCATACCCCACATTCCCATACCCCACATTCCCATACCTGCCCCCAGGAGAGGGTGTAGGGGCCACAGCTATGGGAGTTATGACAAATACCTCTGCCAAGACCCCCAAAAGAGCAGAGGATTCTGCCGCTCTTGGAGTTTGCTGGTAGGTGCCACCGTCCCTGGAAGGGGGTCCCACCGACTTCTCCATATCTCCTGCAGAAAATCCCCAGCCCGGCAGGCTGTGGCATAGAAACCTGTGATCCTGTAAAACTCACCTTATTAAACATATCTACTGGATCAGAAAATACCTTTTAAAGGCCCAAACAGGACTAAAAGTAGGAATTGGAATATACAACCCATCGGGGCCAGACCCAGGGGACCTCATACTGGTCCAACTGATCCCGGTAACCCAACCCCAGAGAAAACCTTGATGAAAAATATCAGTAAAGCTGCCCAGATGCTAAAAGCCGAAGTTAGAACAGTTCCTCACAACGTCCTTTTGAACCAGGTTCGAAATTTCCACCAACTCCTAAATGAATCCCGGCCTGACATAGCTGCATTCTGCTGGCTGTGCACTTCCTCAAGTCTAACCATCTTCCCCATACCTGTCCCATGGAACGTAACCCTCCTGACCCAGGCCCCTCCCAGTCTGCATAACCAAACCCCCAGGAAAACGGGCTAACTGTAAAAACACAACTACCAGGTCTCCTTCAACCATCCTCCCTCTTGGAAGGGCTAACTGTAACACCACCTGCCCACTCAATGAGCCTGACCGATGCGCCACAAACTCCACCACTTGGGTCTGTGGCACCAGCACCTACCGGTGCCCACCCCAGGATGGCCAGGGCATCTGCTACCTGGCTTGGCCAGTACCATCATTCTCAGTGTATAGGGACGAATTGCCTGGAGAGCTCTCCTGAGCCAAACGAGCAATACAGGCAATTCCACTACTCTTAGGACTAGGAGTAGTCAGGAGAGCAGCAGTACCAGGGGCCTCACTCACAGTTGGTCAGGAGGGCTTACAAACCCTAGCACGGGAAACTTCAAATGACCTCGAAGAAATATCGGGGGCTCTCAGCGGGTTGCAAGACCAGATAGGCTCATTGGCAGAAGTAGTTTTACAAAACAGGGGAGGATTAGACTTGCTCACCGCAGGTTCGGGGGAAATCTGCCAGGCCCTGGGGGAAGAATGCTGTTTCTATGCAAACTCCCCAGGGATAGTTAGGGACAAGGTGGCCGTACTGAAGGAATGAGCCAAAGAGCACTTAAACCTTGTATACCAGGAATCTGCAACAGGAACTACTTCCAGTATCTCCTCTCCTGGATTTTGCGATTTGTGCCAGTGATAGCCTCAGTATTCTTCCTCTTAACTTTTGGGCCATGCATTCTACGGTACTTAACACAATACATCACTTCCCGCTTAAACGCCTTAAAACACCAAGTGATGCCTCATGTTAAATATCAGCCCTTGGGGACTACATAAAAAGCCCCATATTAGCAGACGATGCCCCATAAAAAATTATAAGTGCATCAAAGGGGGGGGGATGATAAAGAAAGTGCCAAGGCCCTAAACCCCCTCAGCAGAAACCCACAGTTTTAGGAAAATAAGCTCCCCTCAGTCTCTTTCTCCCTTCCTCCCCTTTTCTCCCTGGAATCCACATCCTTACTAAGATAAGCACTCCCTGCCTGCCCCTTTCAAGTGGAATTTACAACTCTAAACAGATAATGACTCTTTTCCTCCCTAATAGCCCTCTGCTTTAGGAAGATAAGCTAACCTCACTCCTTTTGCTTTTGTAACCCTGCCTGCCCGCTTGCTTAGAAATTTGCTCACTTAGAGTTTCTATATAAACTTATGAAAACCAAGGCACGGTGCTCAGATTTTTGGAAACTTGACTCTCCTCTGGGCCTGCGTGTAATAAAACTTTGCTCATCTGCCCCTCAGAGTGCCGCCTGGGTTTTCATTCCATCTGCGGCAACACCACCACTGGACACCTAGACATTTTGTTGAGGAGGGAGGACCCTGTATTTTTGTTGGATTTATCTCCCATCCTATCTCACACACATGCCTTACCAATAAGTCTAGAGTCTATGCTACTTCTTGCTCTCTAGGTCCTATCAACATGATATCATCCATATAATGGACCAGTGTGATTTCTTGTGGGAGGGAGAGACGATCAAGTCCCCTGCAGACAATATTATGACATAGGGCTGGAGAGTTGATATACCCCTGAGGCAGGACAGTGAAGGTATACTGCTGGCCCTGCCAGCCTAAAGCAAACTGTTTCTGGTGGTCCTTACTAATGGCAATTGAGAAAAAAGCATTTGCCAGGTCAATAGCTGCATACCAGGTACCAGGAGATGTGCTGATTTGCTCAAGCACATCTGGGACAGCAGCTGCAATTGGAGTCACCACCTGGTTAAGTTTACAATAATCTACTGTCATCCTCCAAGCTCCATCTGTTTTCTGCACAGGCCAAACAGGAGAGTTGAATGGGGATGTGGTGGGAATCACCACCCCTGCATCCTTCAAATCCTTGATGGTGGCACTGATCTCTGTGATCCCTCCAGGAATCTGGTGTTATCTTTGGTTTACTATTTTGCTAGGTAGGGGTAGTTCTAGAGGCTTCCACTTGGCCTTTCCAACCATAATAGCCCTCACTCCACAAGTCAGGGATCCAATGTGGAGATTCTGCCAGTTACTGAGTATGTCTATTCCAATTATGCATTCTGGAACTGGAGAAATAACCACAGAATGGGTCCAGGGACCCACTGTACACACTGTGAGATGGACCCGAGCTAAAACTCCATCAATCACCTGACCTCCATAAGCCCCTACTCTGACTGGTGGACCACAGTGACATTTTGGGTCTCCTGGAATTAATGTCACTTCATACCCAGTGTCTAATAATCCCCGAAATGTCTGATCATTTCCTTTTCTCCATTGCAGTTACTCTGGTAAAAGGCTGTAGGGTCTCCTTGGGGAAAGGTGGGAGGAAGATTAACAGTATAAATTTTTGACAGTTTAACAAGATCCTTCCCCAAGGGGTCCTTGCCTTCTCCTCATTCAAGGGGCTCTGGGTCTGTAAACTGTCTCAGATATGGGAATTGATTAAGGGGTTGTGATTCTCTGTATCTGAAATTTGATTTAGAGTTTTGTTCACTCGACCTAGAACTCTTCTGCTTATACAGATCCAGAAGAAATTTAGTGGACTGCCCATGTATTGCACTTCTAGGTACCCCATGATCCATTAGCCAACACCATAACTCCATGTGACTCAGACTATTTTGAGTGCTGCTTTGAATCTGCCTTTCATTGCAGTAGCCATGCCCACCTTGTCTTTGGTGATTAACTGCCAATACTTGACTTTTACCGGACTGAGATCTGATCATCTCCATAATGTTAAAGGATTCTAATTCCATTACAGCTCTCCTTACAGTAATATCTGGACTACAGAGAAGAGCAAGCACAGAACTCTTCAGAGAAGATGGGGTTAGTCTTACAAATTCATTCCTCACAGTCCTGGTTAAAGGTGTGTCCTCTGGACATTCTTAGGGTGAGTGGGCAAGTCTCAAATGGTAAATCCATTCTAGCATTCCAATCTCTCTAAGCCTTTGAATTCCTTCTTCTACTGAATACCAGGGCAAATTGGGCATCTCAACCTCAGACATGCTAGGCCATCTTTTGGTCCATGTTTCAGTCAGCCACTCAAACAAACTGTTAGAGCCCTTTCTAACACTTCAAGCTACTGCGTTGAATCTATAATTTCTGCTTAGTGGGCCCATATCAATAAATTCAGCCTGATCCAACTTTATATTCCTTCCACCATTACCCCATACCCTTAGTATCCATTCCCACACATATTCCCCTGATTTCTGTCTATATAAGTTGGAAAACTCATGCAGTTCTTTCAGAGTATAGTGTGTTTCCTCATGGGTCACACTTTGTATTTCACCTTTGGGGGCTTGTTGTGATTTTAGTCTAATAATAGGTCTCAAAGCCAAGAGGGGTGGTAGAGGTGAGTAAGGAGAAGGATTAGAAATGTCTTGCAAGCTACTGACCTCAGGGCATTCGTTTGCATTTGCTTCTGGTGAGAACAAGATTAATCTCTTCAGGCAGGGGTTGAAGGCAGATTCCTCAGGGCAGACTGGAGGCTGGGCAGTGCATGCTGGAGTTTGGCTGGTACTTGCCTCAGGGCTGGGAGGAGGTCCAGACTCCCTGGGGCAGGTTGGAAGCTGGGAGATACAAACTTGGCAAAGAGTGGTCTCCACAGGGCAGGCCATCACAGGTTTATCTGGTAAAGCCTCAGCAGATTTAGGATTCCACAGTCCCCACCAATATTCTCATTATCCCATATGTCTCCATCCCAACCCTCTGGGCTCCACTCCTTTCCAACCAATGCCGTCACTTTAACTGCAGAAATCCTGGAGGGTTGAGATTTTAGTTTCCTTTGTAATTCTGCTACTCATACAATGAGAGTCTGAATTTGATTCTCAAATATCTCAAGTGTGAGACTACAGGAGATAAGATTTTCTTTCAGAGCACACATAGAAACACTCACATCATTCATGAGACATTTAAGTTTCAAATTTGAAGCCTTCAACTCATGTCTTTCTTTTGTAACTGTTTCCAGAGTATCTAGGAGGAGCCAGCCAACATCATTATAACTTTTGACTTCACAAAATTCTGTTAAGGTGTTGAAAACACTCTCACCCAGATCCTTGCTTCTTAAAAGCATGGAAGTAGGGGAATCCAGTGATGCTATTTTGCATATCTCTATTGCCAGCTCACACCATGGACTGTTAGCAACCTCTTCATTATTGGAAAGGGAGTCATTAGTACCCTTGAGTCCAATTAAAGAGCCAATTGAAAACTCCCAGAACCACCTCAGACATCCCATGTTTAACACTCTGTTCCTCAAGAAACATTCCTGGTACCAAGCTGTATTAACCAGGGTTCTCTAGGGAAATAGAATCAACAGGAGATATCTGTGAATAATACGAGATTTTATGAGAGTCTCTCAGGTGACTGTGGGGATGCACAAATCCAGGTTCCGCAGGCAGGCTGCAAACCAAGGCCTTCAATGAAAGTCCAATGAGATCCTTGATGAGTTTCCGGGTGATGTTGGCTGTCCAAAGATGAACTGGAAAATTCTCTCTGAATGTTGAAATCACTTCCTCTTTTAAGACATTCAACTGATTGGATAAACCATCACTCATTGCTGAAGGCAATCTCCCTGGTTGATATAGATGTAATCAGCTATCTATACAGCAAACTCACTGGTGACTAAAGTCCATAAATGTCCTTGTATTACAATTAGCCCAGTGTTTGCTTGACCCAACACCTGGGCACAATTACATGGCGAAGTTGGCACATTAGCCTAACCATCACATATGCCTTGTGTGTTTTTTTTTCCTGAAAGCTATTCATGACATAACAGGTAAAAATATCTGAGGAAAATAGACATTTAGTGTGAGATTTTGTTTATCTTGCTAAGAGTTAGGCTCTGTTTACCTTTTTGCTGTAGCTGTAGAGGTCAAGGGTAATATTTATTCTGGTGTCTTTGCTTTTGTATACCCTGTTGTCTTCAGTTTTTTAAAGATAACTCTTCTTGGATAAGGTCTAAGCCTTGTAGTCCTTTCATTGTAACCCCCTTCAATTATACAGGTGCCCTATTGATGTAGTGGTAAGGTGGGGGTAGGGAAAGGGAAGAGCTCTGCAACTTATATTTTAATGTCAATTTTTAGTTGGTCTGAGTCCCTGAGTTCTGAACTTTACAAAGGCTTCTCTGCTTCTACCACCTAAGGTGAGACAAGAAGTCTGGAAGGCACTGCTGTTGGGTATTTTTCTTCCACTATGTTGTAGTTTAGAAAGGACTTGAGTTTACTATTTCCATTACCCCACTTTGAGGGTTAAAAGGGGCTGGAGTTTAGTATTTTCCTTCTCCCACATTGCTTAGGCTCTGGTAAAATTAATTCTTTTGACTTCAGTTCTTTTTAAAAAGGAACAAGCTGCACTAGGCATACTTCAAAATGTTTACTTTTCACTTACTCCTGCTGGAACCATGAGGAGGAATTTTTCTGGTGTTCACACTGAGAACTTTGTATAACTCTTATTGGTAAAACTCATGAAAACATGGGGACTAGCTAAAATTGCCACTCCCCAGAGTCTTTGACACTCAAGCTAATCCATGCTGAACCTTCAGCTATTTGTCACTTAAGCTCATGCATTTCTACCAGTCCTGGGGCCAGTAGAGAGCTATTGTTATTGAGCTTCCCTTTCATGAAATCTGTGGTTCTCTTAATCCATATCTCTCCTGTTTGGGAGCAATAGTGTGTCCTATGACCTCTATTTATTGATGACCTAAGAAAGGAGTTCCATTTCAGTTTTTTTCAGCTTTTTTCTTGTCGTTAGGATGGGAGTGATGACTTCCAAGTACTTCACATGCAGACCAGAACCCAAAAAATATTTTTAAGAGCAATGAACATTAAAGGACTTGTTTGAGTGAATGAAATATTCCAGGTAAGCTCCTAAAATAAATCAATTCTGATATGTTCAGTTTGTGCTCATATGCACCCAATGAGGACTTTCCTCAGTGCAGTGAGGAAAAGTTTCCTTGCCTTTACCACAGGGCAAAGTCTTCCCCAGGTCCTAATCCAACCAAGCAGGCTCTAGTGTGCATGGTCTTTCTGCTCAGGGTCCACCGATGGCTCAGACCACCTTGGTTTAAATAGAGAAGGCTGAGCTGTGTGATGTCATCACAGAAAGTCACTAGCTCCCTTAGGAGTCCAGTTGCAGGTTCTCTCACTTAGATGGTGTGAGCACATGACTGTGACTCATAATCAGAGCAATCAGTACCATTTCCTTATGTTCTGTCCCTCAAGAGATGCACCAGGCTCATCTTGTATTTTCCCTGCCCCACCCCAGGATTAATCCTCTCCAAGAAACCCTGGGTCTTTTGTTAGAAAATTGTATTTAGAAACCAAAATCTGGATGTAAGTTTGTCCATTGCTATTGCAGTTTCCCTGTTTTAGGTCTGTCTCAGTGGACAGAGCTAGTACATATGACTTCTAATCCATGCATAAAACTTATTTAGAGCTATTACTGATTAATGTAGATAGCTATATAGAGATAGATAGATATACATGAATATATATATTTAAAGACATAAGTTCATATTAGCTCCAAGTCCAATCCAACATCCAATCCAATTTTGGCCTCTCCACTCAGCCTGTTTTTTTAACGTCACACTTTTCCATTTATTGAAATTCCTTCTTGAGATTTAGTTTTATTTCTCTTCCTTAAAGCTTGAGTCAAGGAAATATTATGAAATGTAAATGAGCAACCCAGTTTATGACAACCACCCTTCCATAACTTCCTAGATTGTTAACAATATTGATTCTTTTCCAGCTGCCTGTTGAATCCCTTGTCAGAATGGATCATTCTTTTTTCACTAACATTTTTAACTTAATTTTTAAAGAAATTTTAGATTACGGAAAAGTTACATCAAAATATAGGAAATTCTCATATACTCCACTCCCTCCCCCCATTAATAACATCTTTCATTAGTGTGGTACATTTCTTACAATTGATGAAAGCATATTGAAGCATTGCTACTTACCATGGTCTATAGTTTACATTATGGTTTACACTTTGCAATATACAATTTTATAGCTCTGGACAAAATGTGTAATGGCCTGTATCCATCAATGCAATATCATGCAATGTCCAAAAAATGTCCCATGTTCCACCTATTTTTCCTTTCCCCTCCCCTCAGAACCTCTGGTGACCACTATCTCTATAGGAGTGTTACAAGTTCTTCCATTACCAGAATAATAAGTCTACTTTGGTCCATGGTTACATTTCCCCTTTATGTTTGTTCATTCTTAAATCTTGAGGATTTGGGGATGGTGATGTCCACTCTGCTCCCAATCTAAGGGGGCTTAGATCTGTAGGGCATATGGATGGAGCTGTCTTGCTTGCAGCTGTAGATACTCTCTGTTTTGGGGGATAGGCATTGTCCATCATCATCCTTTTATTAGTTTTCCCAGGTGAGTCCAATGAATTGGAGGGTAGGTGTTGGCTGCAACTCTGCTGAGATTTGGGACTCAATTGGTATATGAACAGACCAAAGATTTAATTCCCTAGGACATACATTTAATAGGTATAGTGCTAATTATAGGTTCATATATTTGAACCTATATTTAGATATTCAAATAAATAAGGTATTTATTTGAACCTTTTTAAATTTCTATCTCCAATAAGGAGGAAATCAACTCCCACTGAGTAAACATATTTACAGTTTAGCCAATGCTCAAATACAAAAATAGTAGTTTCTAAATTGCTAACTTTTACCACAGTGAGAAGTAAATTTACCAAAGAGAGCACTGTTCTTGTTTGCAGTTGTTTGTTTGTTTGTTTGTTTTTATTTATTGTTACCCTTAAAGAATCAGTCAAAGCAGAGGTGTCCAAAGTCATGTAAGTCAGTTCCTCTCTTCCCCTGCCTCTAGTGGCCATGTGCTTTCTTAATAACAAGTTAGATTCCTTTGTCAGAATCTGCACTCCATGTAATCCCAAACCAACATTCACTCCTTGTGCTGAATCTGCTGATTTATGGGATTTGACCATTGCACAGGGCAATGTAACCACCCCACAACCCCACAAAAAACATCTCCTTCATCTTAGGCACCCTCACTCTGTCCCTTTTTGTTTGACCTCCCACATTACCTCAAAATGATTTTTTTTATTCAACAGCACAATCTGATTTCCATTCAACTAAAATAAGGGGGAAAAATGAGTAGTGGAAGAAAAGTCAAGAGACTTACTTTAAATGCTCTTACTCATAAGCCCATGTTCAAAATGCTGGACTCCCAGGCTTGCTCCCCAGATGTCCTGGTTTCTGTCATGCTAGAAAGGAAGTTGATTTAACTATGTCACAAAATTTGGATTACCCACAAAATTCAATCCCTTAAAAATCGCCAATCACTGCTGATGCATGAGGTTCTGCAAGAAAGTGTTCAGGATTCCAGGGAAGAATTGCTCAGTCCTTACCCAAGATGGGATAGCTTTTGAGAGTAAGCATCCTCTTTGTCCCTGGTCTTTGGGGATTACGGAGGGGCCTGAAAGCCAGACAGAAGGGAGCAACTCCCTTGGGATCATCCCTTTCTGACCCAGCCACAAATATATCTCTTTATGAGAAATCCACCTTTCTCAAGCCAGCAGGAATGCTCCCAATGGAAATAGTGCCTGAATGGAGTGTTTCCACGAAAGGTTGGACTTGGAGTGATCATCTGCAGTTTGCCAGACAAAGACAAAGTATCTGGCCAAAGTAACTGGTGAGGTAAGGATTGGACCTTGCTTGCCCCACAGTCCTCAGGGCCAAAAGGGAAATCATGATACATCCTTCCACCAATAACTGTTTTAGAAAGCATCCATGTAGGACTAATTACTAATTATTTCACACTGAAAACTGAAAATTCATCATCTCTTGTTTGGGATTCTAGGAAGTATCAATTAGTAGGAAAATAAATATGGTAGTCACTGAAAATAACCAACTAACAATGCAAATCTTATGGGATTTCTTATCTTTAAAAGCTGAAGTTAAAAGAGAAGATGAAGAGCATGTTCTTGAAATATCCAAGATTGAAAAAAAAAATTTATACTTTATAGGAACCATAAACTAAATTGATATGAATCTCACATGAGCCAGCTTCTTAGGTTTGTCCAGAGTTTAGTTTTCTTATATTTCAAGTGCTACATTTTTAGGAATCACTCGCATTTTAAATTACATGTTTAAGGCTGCTAATATTGATGCTTTATTCCATCATTGAATTATTGTAACTGAATATAAGATAGGTTCTGGCATCAAATTCTGAGACTGTGTAGATAACCAGGCATGAGCCATGTCCTCAAGGATTCCCAGCCCACTCATTTCCCATGCTAGGATGTGAAACACAACTTTACTCTAGGGAACGTTTGCTGAATGAACAAAGAACTAGAGTGTCTCTTTGGAACAGGAATGGTATTTTAAGAAGCAGATCATGTTCATTAAATGTTAAACACATAGTGGTGCTGTGTAGAAATGATTCTTTGTTTTTGTGGTGTAGGAATGCCCTAATGGGAATGTTGGAACTCGAGAAGCCACAGGCAGATTAGGGAAAGTCCAGTGTGCATCTGGGAGGAGGGGAAGAGGCCATCCAAGGTGTCTGCCCCTCTCTCAGGTGCCTGAGTTCAAAATGTTGCATCAGGTCATTCCTTTGCTATGCAGATGTGGAGTTCTAGGAGTGATGAACCATTAGATAGCTTTGTGTTGTTGGCATCTTGGTGTGAACAAGTTGTTTAGGTCCCTTAGCAGATGGCAGATCGAGTATAGACATCTCCTGTGACATTCATCCATGGATTGGGGAAGAAAGGGCTGAGACCAGGGCAAGCAGGAGGGGATGTGGCTGCTCAGGGATGGGGGCCAAGCACAGGGTGGGGTGCACAAGGCCAGGTATGGGAACCCCATTAGCTTAGTGAGCAAGCCTCTGCTCTTTCTTTTTCCTCTTTTTGCTTCCTCCCTTAATGACCAATGCTGTGGTTTGTAAAATTATGGTACATAGAGTAAATGCACAAAACATTAGTGAATTAATTAACATGGAAACTATCAGAGATGAAGACAAGAGAAGAAGGACAGCAGGTTGCCAGGAAAACCATCAACTACCCCTAGAAGAGATCTCAGAGACACACCCAGCATTAGGGGACAAAAACAGTAAATGCTGCCTTTTCCAGGGATTTCAGTCATGTGAAAACAACACTGTTTGGAAAAGCATAAGTTGTTTGGATTTCTGGGTATCATGATAGCCTGGATGCCTCAATGTCTATTTTTATTCTTTTTCCTCCACATTAAATTTTCCTTACTTCTAGGAGACAAAATGTGTTTATGGTGTGATTTTATTGTTCATTGAGGTTTGCGTGTGTTTCTGTGAGTGTGAGTGTATGATATGGCTGGGTTGCTAAGCATGATCTTCATAACCTTTGGACAAAATATGGGATTAAAAAGGACACCCCAGAAACTAGGTTAAGATTATGCCTTGTGTATGAACTCCTATTTTATATACAGCCAATTCCACTTCAGTAGCACCTCAGAGAAAGACAGCTGTGCCTGAGGTTCTTCTGGAGAGCTACAAGAAGTAGCACTTAACTGATTTTATCACACAGTCATCTAAAAGCATGCACAAGCTTCAGTGTTGACTATACTGATACCATTTTGAACATTGATTCTATGTTCCACTATGCAAACAGTTGATCATGGCTAGAATCAGCAATGTTGTATCCTTATTGTGAGTAGAAAATGGTTTGTGTTCTAGGGAGCATATGTACACTCAAAGTCTCAGCCATACTGTGAATACTTCCATCCATCCTTCTGATCTTCTATTTACCTTCCCTCCTGCATAACCTCATTTTCATGCCAGCATCCATCCCACTATACCACTTCCCTATCAATCAACCTTCACTCTATCCCTGCTTGCTACTCTCAACTTCTTTCTTCACTTCATCCTTCCCTTCCCCCCACCCATACCTCCCTCATCCCACTTTCTCATCTCCCTGCCTCACTCTCTCCCTATGCATCCACACAGCTTCATAGCATCTTTCTAGTTCTTTCTATTCATCAAGCTCATCCTTCATGTTCCTTTCCTTCTTTCCTTATCCATCCCATTCTTCCTTCTAACATCCCAAATATTCATCCTTTTTTCTTCTACCCTCTGCTTTTTTCCTTCTCTCTCACTGCTTTCTGTCCTTCCGTTCAACCTTCCATCCATTTTTCCAAACTCACTGTATACTTCCTTTAGACTTTTATCTTCCTTTTCACCTCATCTATACACTTCACTTATACACCTCTTCTCTGCTGTGATATGGTATGATTTGGGGAGAGGTCGCATACTGCATTGCATTTTTGGCAGGAAGAAACTCTGGTGGAAGATACTCAGAAAAAGGCTTCCAAGATCTTCAGAGGTTAAATTCTATAGTGGGTTTTGTGTCATCACTAATCTCCTCCCATACAGAAGCTATCAAGCTGTTCCCCATCCAAATACTTCCAAGTCCACATGATGCAGGAAAAACAGCCCCATGGCTGTAGCCTCTCTGGGGTACTAGTTTCTTCTTTCCCCTGAATCTCTTAAACTTGTTTGACTCCACCTCCCTTAACATCACCAGCCCTTTCCAAAATCTGCCCCTGCCAGATCAGCAAGAGCCTCACTCTTCAGTGGTTCTGTTCAACTCAATCTGTGTTTACTGTCTTGACTTGACACTATCATGATTACAGAAAGACCCAGATGTCTCTGTAGGAGCTCCCAAACCCTTAGGGACATTAAGAGCAAGGGTTATAAAAAATACACCTGTGAGGAGCCATTGGCATTGTCCTGCGAACCTCATGTCTGTTACCCAGCAGTTGAGTCTGGTAATGGTCCTTACAATTGGATGCAAACATGCCACATTCTGCTTTTTACTTTGCATTATCACACAGTGCATGCCTTACTGATGATGTTAATAGAAATATCTATGTATTTAAAGTCTCCATTTGTTAAATGTGGAAAAGGTTTATAGGTCCCTTACTAGACCCCGATTAGTGCTGGTCTAATTTCAGGAATGTCTGGAAACTGTGTTTCAGTGGATTTAGTTTTTGCTTACTGATATAAAACAGCACCCAATGAATACATTTTAAATTGTGATAATTTAGAATTTAAACTTTCCCCATGCCAGCACTTATCTTTAAAATAGCTAATTACAGCTTCTCAGCTAAAAATGTAAAGACTTTCTTGAGAGCTGCCTTGACATCCTTGTTCCTTAAGGTGTAGATGAGAGGGTTCAAGGTGGGGCTCACTGTGGCATAAAGCACAGCCATGACCTTGCCCGCCTGTGGGGAGTAGCTGGAGCCTGGGGTCTGGTAAGTATAGATGACTGTGGTGTAGTACATGGTGACCACAATGAGGTGGGAGGAACAGGTGGAAAAGGCTCTCCGCTTCCCCTCAGCCGTACGAATCTTCAGGATGGTGGAGATAATGAAGCCATAGGACACCATGGTGAATATGAAATTAAACATGGCATAGAAGATGTCAGCCAGTAATGTAACAATATCATTTGGATATGTAGAGGAGCAGGAGAGCAGCAACACAGGGGGGATCTCACAGAAAAAATGATCTACCACATTGGATCCACAGAAGTTCAGTTGTGACACCAGAATGGCGTTGGCTCCAGGACCAAATATGCTGATGCCCCACACAGCTCCCACCATAGCTGCACACAGTTGGGGGCTCATCATGGA
Organism: Tolypeutes matacus; assembly: GCA_026826555.1. NCBI lineage: Eukaryota > Metazoa > Chordata > Mammalia > Cingulata > Chlamyphoridae > Tolypeutes > Tolypeutes matacus. The sequence continues at coordinate 1,092,038 of JAKSZT010054542.1, read as the reverse complement.
GCTGTAGTGGAGGGGATGGCAGATGGCCACATAGCAGTCATAGGCCATGGCAGTGAAGAGAAACAACTCTGCTGAAACAAACCACGTTAAGAAGAACAGTTGGGTAATACAGCCCATGTAGGAGATGGTTCTCTTCTCTGCCACCAGAATCTCAAGCAGCTTAGGCAAAATAGTGCATGCACAGAAAAAATCAAGCATAGCCAAGTTGACCAGGAAAAAGTACATTGGGGTGTGCAGCCCAGGGCTGAAGCTGATGGCCGCCACGATGAGGGAGTTGCCACAGAGGGCCATTATGTAGAGGGAGAGGAAAAGGATGAAGAAGAGAACCTGGAACTGTGATGTTTCTGAGAATCCCTTCAGGACGAATTCTGTCACCAGGGTCCAGTTACTCATGGCTGTTGACTGGTCTGGTCAGATCTACAGTTGAGCTACAAAAAAGTGTTTTAAGCAGTGAGCAATGTATGAAGGTCAAGATGCCATCATGTAATTAATTCCCCCCACATTTAAACACAATACACTCTACAAACACTCCCTAAAAATGGCCTCCAAGAAAAGCAGCTCTCTCCCGATGCCTCTGTCATTCCTTCGAGGCTTCTACCATCCTATCCATCCACATTTTCACCATCCCATCATCCTTCTCATACATTCTTCCATTCTCCTGTCTTCTCTTCTTCCCTCACTCTGCCATCTTCCATTTTCCCTTCTCCTATATTATCCTTCTTTCCAGGCAAACCCCATCATTAATGACCACCACCTGACACACTCTCTTTCCCATCCCTCTCTCTCCATACAGCAATGTTGATTTTCCCAACTTGCAAACCTCACTGAGTCATGTTCCTACTCAGGTGAGCCATGACATGCTCTGCTGAGTGGAGGAAGTCAACAGTCTACAGTGAGGCCATAAAGCATTGTCTTGCTTGCCTATCAGTGTCCAACCTGTCCTGTCTTCACCCCCAAATACTCCCATTTTCCCTTTCACTGAAATACAGACTCTTTTCTTTATACCCCCTGTATCCCATGATCAGCTGCCCCAGACTCAAGCTTATTCCTCAATGAGCAGCAAGAACCCCTCATCCCACCATGATGTGGAGCCCAGAGCTTGCAGCTTAGGAAGGGTGGCCTGCTAAGGGGAAACTGAGGCTATCCCAGTGACAGAGGAGCCCAGTGTGCAGGGGTCATAGGGAACCTGTGCACTCAGGCTAAGAGGACCCTCAGGAACCAGAATCAGGCAGGTAGCCAGGTCACACAGCCAAGGTCAGAGCCATGGGAGCAGGGGAAGCTAACACAGAGCCAAGCTGAGGGTCAAGCACATCACACGGGAAGGTTAAGGGGTTCCTGGAGCTCAAGTTGCTGCTCTGCTCCTCCTACAGCCCAGTTGTGGAAGGAGGCACCCCAAATGGGCAGGGCAGATACCAGGAGCCCAGCAGAGGCACCAGCCACCCAGCCAGGGGTGTTAGAGGCAACTCTCTCCATTGTGTCCCATCGTTGTGGCTCCCTGTGGTCTTCATAACAGAGTTGAAACTCCTTGGCCCCTGTACATGGTCTTTTAATGTTTCCTCTCTGCCCTTCTTCAATATCCTGTCCTTGCTGTTCCTGAAGAGGGGAACTTCCCAAAATCCTTATCCCAGCTGATTCTGTGCCTGCACTTCAGAAATGAGTACAATTGCAGATGCATTTTCAGCCTTAAATCATCATATTTATTATGCAGGAATATAATCATAGAAAATTCAGGACTGAGCACTGAAACTGGCTTGTGCCAAAACCTCAGCCTCCTGCAAGGCTAAAGAGCCAGAATTTCCAGAAATATGCACAAATGCACAGCAGACAGAGGTTCATGGAGTCTTTCGAAGGGGACCAGGTGGACCTGAACCATCCACAGGTACACTGGAAATTCCAGACAATCTGCAAATTATTTCTGAGGAAAGATGTAATTGTTGCAGAATAACCAGGGTTATTTATTGTTAAGGGAAGTGTCTGTTTCTTGCATCCCAAGGCAGATAATGTTGACAGTTCAGCTTAAAGGGAGGCACACTGTGAATGATGAACAATGTCATCATGTGTGGACTTGGTGATTAATTCTACACAAAGCTGTGCTTTAAAGGGTTTCCTACCACAAAGATGCAGTTCTCATGATTCATATTGTTTCAGTTTTGACTTTGTCACCTGACAACAAAAGGGCAGGCCTTCCGCAAGCTGACAGAGGCCACCTGACTTAAAGAAAAATATCCCTGTTGAGACATCAGATATGCACAGGTCACCAACGTTTCAATTTTGCCAAAAGCTTGCAGAACTGCACATTGAAAAGATGCCCAGAAAGCGCATTCTGGTGCCAGCTCTGTTGTGACCGTGATGTGGCATTAGCTGGAACGTTCTTAGAACTGCTGTTGAATATTCCCTTCTGGTCCTTACCCTTCAGTGTGGCCTCTCTGAGCCTTTTCCTGGTCACAAATGTGTGTACAGACAAGAGTGAGCCATTTCCAACTCACAGCCCTCAGCTGGGCTGTGCTGTGAACAAGCAGGTCAGAAGGACAGAAAGCCTCACACCTGAGCCTCCAAGGCCAGTGGGTGCAGGAGTGTGTGGTCCAGGAACCCAACACCCCTGTAGACACAGGAAATCTCCCCACTCTGTGCTCTACTGTCCGTGGAGGCCAGGGCTGACCCTGGAATGGACTCTGGGTTGTCAGCAGCTGCTGTGACACTTTGGTAAGTGTAGTTTATTAGACTCACTTATTGAGTCAAGGAGCAGAGATCAGGGGAGATGAGAAATGGCTCTTCCCATAATGTCCAGGCCAGAACTCATGCACCACCCTAGACATCAGGACTAACGCACACAGGCCTGGCCAAGAAGAGAAGCCCAAATTTACTGCGTTTGGGGGCTGAGTGGCTTCAGGTCACGGCAGATGTGGACAGACAGGTGAGCAGCATCTACCTGCTAGGAAAGCAGAGCTGAACTCGACATTCCTGTCAGTGATGCTGGGGATTCACCCGGGGTTCTGGAGATGATAAGAATAATGGACCTTGGACTGTCTGCTCTTACCCAGCCTGGCCCCCACCCCATCTGGCCCCTAACCCTGACCAGTCCCAACCCTGACCAGGCCCCACCAACACTGACTAGTCTTGGAGATGCATCAGAACCCATGGGGCTCCCAAGCCATGGGCTGCAAAGCCCTAAATCCTTCTTCCCCATTCCCTGAAATTATTTTTCTATCAGCATTTAAAATAATTAAAACTTGCCCCCCAAT
>JAKSZT010054542.1:1072438-1088786 GCA_026826555.1 Tolypeutes matacus | reverse complement strand
CTGAGAAATGCTAAAGGATAATACTAACAATCTTTCAAATAATTAAGATTTTATGAGCTAATTTTTCAATGACATTTCTTCTTTAGACTCAATTAGTCTGGTTTAATTTTAGCTATCTACTTTTCAAAAGAGGTTCTATCAGTACCAAGAGAAAGTCAGTGATCAACACTAAGACATAGCCTTTAAAAAGTGATGAACACACTGAAGGACTCTGAAATCCTGGAACCACCTTAGATGGACCTTAGGCCCTGTGCCCATGGAGCCACCACCTCTGACTCGACACGGAAGAAACAAGCATCTTTCCAGGTCCTCACCCAAGCAGGGTCACCAGGTGGGCTGGGCGTGCAGAGTCTTGATGGCCCCTGGGTGGTGTGCAGCCTGGTTTATCAGAGGCAGCTCTGCTGGATGACATCACCAGGTGAGTTGTTAGCCCACTGGGAAGCCAGTGCCTGGTCCCAGCACTCAGAGATGTCAGGAGAGGCCTCAGGTGACCTGGCTCTGTACTGTGATTCACAGGGAATCCCCAGGGTTCATGCTTGCAGGGAGGTGAGCTCTCACCATGGGCTGAGGGCAGAGGTCTCAGCGTCCATCTCAGGCTCTGGCTCAGAGTGCAGCAGGTGGCAGTCATTATTTTAGGAAAGAGTCAAGCTTTTGTGAAGGGAGCTGACATCCTTTTCACAATTGGGCACCCACCTGGCCTTCACCATATGACACATTCCAAGTGCTAGACTCTAGGTGCTGTTTCCTCCCTGGAGACTCAGAGCTGGGAGGCTACCTGGAGACAGTAAAGCTAAGTACCACTTTATAGATGAGATAGGTAAGGCCCAGAGAAAGGAGGGGCTTCCCCCACAGTACAGCTGTGTATGCAGAGCTGGGCTGGAACCAGCAGTTCTGGCTCAAGACTAGCAGGTTGGGAAAGGTTTCCCCATAAGGCATAATAGTTCAAAGAATAGCTCAGAATACTTCCATGGCTGAGAGAGCCCTGGATTAGGGGAGGATGTGGGAGGTAGGGGATTCTGTGACAGGCTTATTAAGGCAATGATGGGGGCACACCCAGTTTGAGCACTTCTTGTCCTGGAATACTCTGCACACGTTTATCACTGATTATTTCACTCTCATTACAAACTTGTAGGTAGTTACAAACCCACTCCATGCAAAAGAAGGAGGCTAAGGAGCTCACATGCCCTCAAATGCCCCAGAAAGATGGCTCTAGAAGGAGAGTGGCCAGTAGGGGACCTTCTCAGCCTCCCCCTCCCCTGCATCATAGCCCCCTCCTGCTGGGCTGCTCCTTCTCTGGCTCCTTGTGGACATTGTCGTCTACCTCCTGCTTGTATCAGGCCCCATCTCCTCCCCACAGCACCATGGGCTGGTCCACTCTCCGCTTTGACTGCATCACTTTGATGACCAATGGAATTGACAGCCCAGCATCGTGTCCAAGCTCCATCCACAAATCCCACATTCCTCCCTGCTTGATGGGTGTGCAGAAAGTTCTAGCAGCTGGCTCAGTGTCATGTAGATTTAAACAAGAGGAGAATCCAAGCCAGGACACAGAGGACAAGTCTCAGAAAACTCCTGGGCAGGTGTCTGCCAAGCCCCAGGTGCAGAGCGGGTGAATGGGTGTGGGCAGATAGAGGGGACCCTCTCTGAGTGGGGACAGCATCTGTGTAAGGTGAGCGACGGCCCGGTGGGGCCCTGCCCACAGGCCAGCTGAGGAACAGAGCAGGACGTCTCACCAGACTTGCAAGCTGAAGCCCTTAAAAGGCATCTCGATTGACAGATTGCGAGGTATTGCGTGTTTGTGCCCCAGCATCTAAGGATGAAATTAGGTAGCACATGGAGGGGCCCGCACACATCCCCCAATGCCAAAGAAACTCTCAGCGCAAACCCTGATTCCTGCTCACAGGCCCTCTCTGCTCCCTCCAGCCCCTCCTTCCCTCCCTCCATACTTCCTTCCTTCCCCCTCCCTTCCATCCTTTTCTCTTTCCCTCTCTACAGCTCTTTCTTCCTTCCTTCCATCCCTCCCTCCTCCCTCTCTATCTCCTCTCCCTCCATCTGCCCATCCCTCCCCTCTTACCCCCCACATTTCCCTCCTTATTTCCTCCCACCCTCCCTCCCCACTCCCTCCCTTTCTTCATGATACCTCCCTCCCCCTCAGTCCCCTCTCCTTCCCTCCGTTCCTATGTCCCTCCCTCTCCCCCTCTATATTCTTTCTGACTCTGCTTCCTCCCTCTTTCCCTCAGTCTTCCCTCCTTTTCTCCTTCTTTTCCTCCCCCTTCCCTTTTTTCTCCTTCTCTATGTTCTCTCCCTCACCTCTCTTCCTCCTTCCTTTTCCATCATAAAGAATTGAGTGAACAGAGCTACTGTTCTGTTCCAATCCCCCTCCAATGCCAATCCAGATATGGGGAATTGACAGCCTCCTGTGCTAGATAATAAAGGTGAGAGTAGTGGGCTTCCAGGGCTCCTAAATTATCTGATGAATTATCTGATGTGTGCCTCGATCTCCCTGTTTATAAGTGTGGGAACAGTGATTACTTTCTAAGATGACTGTGAGGTGAATGGGAGCCTATGTGTGGATACCTGGCCTAGAGCCTAGGGCCAGTGCTCCGGGAGTGAGGGGTGACACTCTGGAGGGGCTGGTCTGCAGAGCAGGGGAAGGCCAGGCTTGGGGTCAAGGGGTGGAGCCCTGGCAGCCTTTCCTCCAGGCTTCACAGGTGCCCTCAGTCTTGTGGGATCCCTGTCAGGCCGGCCATCCTTTGCCCAGCCTGTCCACTCTTCCCTGGGCCTCAGCCACCTCCTGCTCTACTTGGGGCTGCCCCCTCTCTGGAGCTCCACTCCATGGTTCTGTCCTCTTGCCTGCATCTTCATTTTCCTGTCTTGCAGGCTTCTATGTGGTTTTCTCATATTAAAGCAAATAAACAAAAAGGCAGAACAATCCCTTCCTGGAGGCCACAGCCCTTCACAGCCCAGCGTGCAAAGAACTGTCCTACATGGACCCCACTACTCAGTGGCAGGTCACCCTTCCTTTTGTCCCATCCCTTCTCATGCTCATCCTATAGGGGGATCCCTGTGGCAGTTTGAAATTGTTTATGAATCCCAAAAAAAGAAATATTATGTTTGTAAACTCATCTATTCCTCTGGGTGAGGTACCCTTTGATTGCATTAATTTCAGGTGAGGGTCATTTGATTAGATTGCTTGATAAGATTGATTTTGGGCTTTTGATTAGACTATGACAGTGAGGTGTGACTCAGGGTGAATCTCTGCCTCCCTGTTGGGTCTGATATAAATGGACTCCAGATGGACAGACACAGAGAAAAAAAAGGAGCCAGCATGTTTGATTCTGCAGTGTGAGAGAGAGAGGATTGCTTAAGCACAGCCCCCAGGAGGCTGGACCCATGGTGCAACTCAAGAGGGGACCGGCCCTGTTATGTGCCTGATTGCTTACTTCTCAACTTGGGAATAGAGTGGAACAGTCAAGACTCGTTTAGGAGGCCCAGAAATAGACGAGCTCTATGCTGCTTGCTCAAAGCTGAGCTCCAAGAGACAGTAGATTCTGAAGGGGAAAGCAGAGACCTTCACAGAGATTGGTGGCCATCTTGCTTCATCACATGGCAACACACCAGGATCAACAGTAGCTGACTTTGGTGAGAAAGCACCCTGACGGTGCCTCAGTTTGGACTTTTCATGGCCTTGGAACAGTAAGCTTTTACCCCAAATAAATCCCCTTTATAAAAGCCATTCCATTTCTGGTACTTGGCATTGGCAGCCCTTTGGCAAACTAAAACAATCTCCAGTGAGCTTCACTTTAAATCCAAACACCTTTCAGTCTTCACCCTGCCTTTCCTCAACAGTCTTCCGAACAGCAGACACACCAGCCTCCTTCTGTAAACACCCACCCCTCGTTCCTGTGCCAGCTTCCCCTCCGTTCCCACCCTTCACCGGCTGGAGCTCCCCAGAACTAGTCTCAGGCTCTGCTCCAGACACAGCCTCTTCCCAGGAGCTCCTGTTTGCTCCCATGACATGGAAGCCATATGCATCTCCAACCATAGATTCAGCCCCTTCTTCAAGGGCAGCTCAGCCCCAACCTGCCCCAATTGGGCTCCCCATTTTCACAGGCTCTCCCTGTTCCCCTCCTCTGGCTTCTTCAACTCCATGAGCTGCATTTCCACTGCCTCCCACTGAACCACTGCAAATGGATTCCTTAGCCCTCACTCATTATTATAAACAGATATTTCTTCAACCCCTCAAAGCCTCCCTTCTCCTAATTCTTCTGCCCTGATAAAACTCCACCCACTCTTCATGCTAAAGACCTTATTTTCGGGCAGTGCAATGATGAGTCAGTATGAAGCCCATCTGCACCCACTGCTTTCCCGCTTGCACTAAATTCCTCTTGGCCTGATTAGATAATTTGTGCAGAGCTAATCAAAATATGCCAACACAAATGCCTCACAATACTTACCTCCCTTGTTCTCATCCCAGAAAACTTCCCCAAAGTTTCAAGTCAGGGAGACAGATTTGAGCCTTGCCTCCTGTCTCTTTGCCTGGCTGCCTTGAAAAAAAAACTCTTTCTTTTCTCAAAATCCTGGAGTCACAACATCGATGCCTGTGTGCATCTGGCAAGGAGGACACTTGCTCAGTAACAATTTGGTGACCCAGATGGGAACGTAAAGTCCCAGCATCTTTTTTCCTGAGGTCCTGTGGCCTGGCAGGATGAGATTCCCCAGTCACTGAACCTAAGGGGCCCCCTATACCATTTGTTTGGAGACTCAATGATGATGATCTTCTTTTGCTCTTGCCAGAGTCACAGACCCATTGGCGCAGTTTAATTATGGGGAAAGAAATGGTTCCGGGGGGGGGAATTTTTTTTAATGTTCCAATCCATTAATTATATTTTATTTTTAGTCCTTTTTTTCTGAGTTTCCTTGTATTTTATCTCTTGCATTTAAGCTTATCAGGATTATTTCATTTTCCTATTAATTGTATTTGGTTAATACATGGGTGTCATCTTCAAGGAAGGTTTAAATCACAGAAGGGTTACAATGGGGGCTGCAGAGGATCATTGGTGGGGGGTATCTGGGATGGGGGATTCATGGTCATAAGCTCACTGAATATACATGAAAGATGTATAAAATTGTTCAAATGATCGAGGGATGGGGCATGGTCATGGTGGGTAGACAATCACTCAATAAATGAGGGAATACTGAGTTCCCAGCCTGGAGAGCTCTGCCACATTCTCCAAGGGAGCAGCAACAGTCCCCTGAGGGCAGGGGCAGTGTCTGGCAAAAGAGGATGGCCCACTGATAGGTTCTTGTCATTGATGACTAGCCTTATGAGTCTTTGCTCTTGTAATTTAAACTTGGCCTACTGTTATGGGGTGCCTAAGGGTTGCCACCTGAGAGCCCCCTTGTTGCTCAAATTGGCCTCTCTTAAGCCAAACTCAGAATGTGAATGCATTACCTTCCCCCCAACATGGGACATGACTCCCGGGGATGAGCCTCCCTGGCAACAAGGGATTAATACCAAGTGCCAACTGGAAACACGGCTGGAAAAAGATCTTGAATAAAAGGGGGGAAAGGTAAAGACAAATGAGTTCATGTGGCTAAGAGACTTCAAAGAGAGTAGGGAGGTCATTCCAGAGGTAACGCCTACACACACCTCAGTAGGATCTCATAGAACACCAAAGTGGATATCACCCCATACAGAGGGGCTCTTGAGGGCTCTGGAGACACCCAGGTCCTATATAAGGGGAGATAGCCCCAGAGATTGATGCCTTATCAGTGGGCTCTACTTTGGAATCTGTGCTCCTAGAGAGTGACAGAGTTGGACTCAAATAAGTCCTCCCTGTACATGGTCCATCAGTCCCTTCTATTCAAACCTATATGTGAGGCTGGAGTTTGTAGGTTTACTTCCAGAAACTGGAGAGTCTGGCCTGCCTATGTGCCAGCTGTGCCTGGAATCTCGGTGGAGCTGCAACTCCTACTCTACAGCTCAATGGACTCACCCAAGTCACCTGGTGAGGAGACAATGATGGACAACGGCCATCCCAGGGAATGGAGAGAGCCTGCAGCTGAAGGCAGGATAATCCTATCCACCATATCCATGGAATATAAGCCCACTCTCACTTGGAGGTAGAGTGGACATCACCATTCCAGTCCCATCAAGATTGGGGGAAGAGCTATGGACTAGAGTGGACTTAATAGTATTCTGTTGTAGACATATTGTGATTCAAGCAATGGAAGAAATTATAATAGTGAGGTGGAGCCAGTGGCCACTAGATGCTTTCGGGGTGGGGAGGGGAAGGGCAGCTGTAATACAGGGGCTTTTTCAGGACTTGGGGGTTGTCCTGAGTGACGTTGTGGGAGATGGATATAGGCCATTTTACATCAGCATATACCATGCAGAACTGTGTGGGAGAGAGTGTGGTCTATGATGTGAACTGTGGTCTATGCTTAGTGGCAAAGCCCCAGGATGTGTATATCCATTGCAGGTGATGAGCCACACTGATGAAGGATGTTTATATGAGATGTTATGGGAGGTGTGGGAGGTGGGGAACATGGGAATCCCTGTAATTTTTGTGTAACATTTATGTAATCTAAGCATCTTTTAAAATATATATGAAAAAAGTAACATTTATGTAAGCAAATGCACATATACTCATATATATTTATATATCATTTTATAAATATTGGTTTGTATTGTGAAAATTTTGATTTTTACCCACAATAAAAAAAAAAAGAAATGATTCCAGGAATAGAAAAATTTTGCTAAGGTTGTGGGTTTAAGTTCCACCCTAGATTCTGGTGAGTAACTTCATGAGTGCCTACTCTTTTACTGAAGCTTGTTAGCTAGGATTGTGGGTTTAAGTTCCAATGTAATGACAAGTCTGCCTTGAAGGGTCCAAGTCCCTGTTTCCTAGGATTGTGAGTTTGAGTCCCACCCTAGGATCTAGGATTGTGGGTTCAATGCACACCCTAGAAAATAGGAACAAGATTTACAGGAATTAGCCACAGAAAGTACTCAAAATATCTGTTTCTGGGTAAGCTTACAAGGGTTAGAAGTAGGTTTGAGTCCTGCTGAGGAAGGTCTACACTGGGAAATTGATTGGCACTGAATAATTGTAACCATGGGAAATGTTAATAGTAGTACATTTGACTACAGTCCTTTAAAATGCATTCTAATTGATCTATGTTTAGTTAAGAATCAATGAAAAAGAGAGGAGCAGGTGTAGCTCAGTGATTAAACCCTTACTTCCCTTGTACAAGGTCCCAGGTTCCATCCCCAGTACCTTCTTGAAAAAAAAAAAAAATCAATGAAAAAGAAAAAAAAAAGATATTCTTTTGTAACATAGCCCTGGTCCCAGTATAAATTAGAATATGGGGTACAGTGGCCAGAGATTGGTTTTCTTAATTATAATAAATATTATAATTAAACTTGTATTAGGCAAGAAAAGTAGAATGAAATCCCATGTGCACAATCTTTTAGATCCTTTTATCAGAATAAGAATTTATAGGATTTAAGTGCAAAATTATGGTTCAAACTAGTGAGTTTTGTATTTATGTATTTCTGTTTTTGTGAATGACTCATGGCTAAAGATTTTTAATTGAAGCATATGCTTTCTATTTGTATCTGTCTGTTTGATATATATTTTCCTACCTTCAGATGGTAATACCAAATTAACAAATAAAAATTTTCTTAAAAGAGCTCTATTCAACTTGCTTAAAGATAAATATTTGCATTTTATTTAATACTTTAAATTAATACTCCTAAATTCCAGAAATCAAAGAAACTGAACTCCTAATTCTTCCAATGTAAAAAGAATTTCCCAGTGTTTTAAAAATTCAAGTGTATTATCAAGTTTGAAAAATTATCCAGAACTCCTGACTGACTGCTCTATCCATCTAGGCACCCAGGTTCAAGGCACTGGTACTTGTAATTACTATAAACAACCTCGACATTGGTAAGGAGACTGCCCAAAACTTCCCACAAATAGCAGCAGCCCCACTCATGCTCTTTGCACTCTAAGAAAGCAAAGTGTCTTCCCATGTGACTGCCAAATGGAAATGGCAGGAGCTTTGCCAACTGGCCATGTCACATTTTTAGGTGAAATGGGTCTGATCATTGGAAACAATTGGAAATGAGGGCATACAAGCAAATCTGTACTTATTTGGATTAAGAACACACAGGCAATATGACTTTCAGTATTTAAAGTATCCCTAGAATTAAAAGAAGTTGCAAAAATAAGAAAGGGCTAGGTATGCTTATTCTCAACCAGTAGAAATTGCTTTCAAGATCTGCAACAGTTGAGACCAGGTTCAAGTAAAACAGACAAAACCTGGCTTCCCTGCTGGGCGTGGCTGTCAGTCATGGCTTATCAGAGCCCAGAAGGACGGGCCAGTTAAAAGGAAAATGCCCTTGAGAGCTATGAAAAGGTTTCCTGGATTATATGTAGGACAAATTAAATAATTTTAATATATTTTCCATAGCTTATTACTCAATATGCTTTTAAAGTTATTCATAATTTTGGGATACTGTAGAAACTATGAGGTTTTTAACCTTCAATGGAGGAAAAATATAAAATAGCTCTTGTGCTAATAAATTACTAGATGTTATACTGTTACCAAAGATTTTGGCTATAAATAAAATTTCTGGTCTGATGGAAAATGTGAATTTGTGATTAACAAAATTGTTATTATTTTGACAAACTTTGTTTTACAAATACTTATGTTTTATAATGTATTTGAAAACAATTAAAAGAGCTTTTTGGTAACTTAAGGTATGCAAATATGTAAAGTAGGCAGGATGTGCTTTGTTGAAGAAAAGCATGTAGTTTAGTCCTAAATTTAAAAGCTGGTTTCCACAGAATAAGTAGCAAGAATATGTAGGACAAAAAATAAATGAATATAGAAAGAGAAGCTTTGTTGAAGTGACTTTTCATTGTTGTAGCCAATGCTGACTAAAATTTGATAAGCTTATTTATAATATATTTTAAGCGCTTTCACATCAAACAGTATATTCATGCAAAACTAACATTTGTTTCCTCTATGTTAAAACGATGACGTTTTCTTTGATTATCAGTCTGCTCTTGGTGAGAGGTTTTAAAAAGATTTTTTAACCATCTGAGTATTCTGTCTGGAGAACAAAGATTCTATATCATATCAGAATAATATCCTCATTGTTGTTTCTGTTAACCTTATCATCCTTTATTGTTTAAAAAAAAAAAAACACGTCTTCTCACTTTTAAAAGAACTAAGTCTTTTTCTTAACTTTAGTTAAATAGGGAACCAAATATTGTTTCACAGTGACCCATTTTCCTGTTTAACATAATGTTCAAATCTAACAACTTTTAACATCTTATCTTGTCAAAGTCAAACCTGAAAAAAATGTCTTTTTAAATTTCAAATTGTCTTGGAATTTTCCAGAGGGGCCACAGAGAATGCAAAGGATTTATTCTTTTATCTTATAAAAAGAGAGGTGCTAGAAATAATTAGGTTCATTTGATATGTTATGAGTTGCATGGGAAATGTTGTCAAATTAAAGGGGATTTTATAGCCTTCTGTTAGTTGAACTTATATGGGTAAAATGTTATTCATATAAATATCTTAAAATTATATAAAATTCCTAGAGATTTAACTGTGTTCTCACTGTATATAATATGCTCTGATATGAATCTGCATAATATTAGACAACAATATACTATCATTGGTCATGGTTTTAATTATTCTTAGAAAAATATTATGTCACAGAAACAACCAAATTTCCTTGTCAGTGATATTGTTTTACTCTGATGCTTCTCTAAAAATGCTTGCAGTCAGCTGCAGGTCAGGGTGTCATCCTCAGCCAAAAAAAAATAGGACTTTAAACAAAAAGCAAGGAAAGTACATAAATTATATTTATATTCTACCTGTCAATTACCATAACACTGGTTACTGTGTAAAGGTGGGACAAGGCCAAGTGCCTCAACTGAAAGGACCCTTTTTAGGTACCTTCAAATGAATTTTATATAGCTATATACTTCTATGAACTATGAATGTGTCTTTGTTGTCACATGTGTTTTCTAAATAGAGGCTTTCCCTTGTCACAAAGCTACTGTCCTCACAGTAGCTAACAAAACTATTAACTTCTCTACCTGGGGAATTCCTGCTACTCTCAGGCAATAAGTGCTTCCAAATCACCAAAACTGTAATCAAGACCTAAATATAAGAACCATCTTTTTTAGAAACATTAATTTATCCCCATTTCAACTTATAACAAGGAGATATAAGCCTTGACTCATAAAAGGAAATATGCTAACAAGCCAAGCCTTCAATCTTAAAGCTTGCACTTATGAAATTTATTTCTGTAATGGTGAAACTAACCATAATTATAATTAATGTGTATGAATCACCCCCTGAAAACTTCCTTGTTGCTCATATGTTGCCTCTCTCTAAGCCAAACTCTGGAAATAAACTCACAACTTTCCTTCTTATATGGGGCATGACTCCCAGGGTTGAGCCTCCCTGGCACCAAAGGATTGATACAGGGGTTCTTAACAAGAGGTCTGTGAGCTTGAATTGAAAATTCAAAGAAACATTATTCTTGTGAGGACATGTTGGTACAAGTGTGATATATTCATTAAATAATATACAATATAATGTGGACTTAGTAAGGGTTCTGTGGTTTTCACCTTACTGGCAAAGGGGTCCATGGAACAAGAAAAGGTAAGAACCCTTAGATTAATACCAAATGTTAGTCAGTGAGATTTTTGGAGAAAGATCTTGATCAAAAGTGGGAAAGGTTAAAAGAAATAAAGTATCCCTCTTCCTGCCATGCCTGGCTTACCTGCTCACAACTCGTCTGCTCTTTCCATTGGTTGCTCCTTTGCCCTGACTGTATGTCTAGCATTTCCTGCTTAGGGCTCATCTTGCTCAGGGCCTGTTCAAGGCTGGTTGCAGGGGCTCGGGGCCCTGGGAAGTCACCCTCAGGAAGCAAGGAGCTGCCCCTACAAAGCCAAAACTGAAGCCTGAGCACCTACCCTGCACCAGACATAGAGCACACGATGAGCAACAGGCTATGGGCTTCTACAAGCATGCTCGTTGGCATTTGAGAACTCAGTAGCAGTCTTGAAGACAGCACCCACATTCCCAGTGTGGATTTCTGGTTCCAGAGGGACTAGAGCAGACTTTCTTCTCAAAGAATTGTGGTTAGTTTTTTTATCTGTGTGATGGCTCCTTGAAGGACTCATGCAAAGAGGTTGCCTTTGTTTCACCTGCCTTGGAACTCTTCCAAGATAGAGGTGACTGCCTGAGAGACATTTTTCCAAAATATTTAAAGGCAAATATATTCACCACTGCCACCTGGGGCAAGGAATAACAATTGAGACAAAGGATACACACCTATCCTTTGGGAAGAAAGGTTAGGGATTTTAAAACTTTGAAGAATAAGGGCTTTTAAAAGTTCCCCACTTACTTTTGTGACTCTAAAAGGTCATATGCATACCCAGAGTGGAGCACATGCTTAGAAAAGACCTGAGAGGGCCCTAAGTCCTCCAGCATTTCCTGCTTAGGGCTCATCTTGGTCTTCAGGCTCTGCATGAGCAGCAAGTGAGGGCTAAGGCAGGGTTGTAAACTGTACAGCTAAGTGTCAAAGGTATGCCCAAACACACATTGTTGTTGCTCTTGTTTTTTAGTTTGAGATCTTTTAAGGAAATTGTCAAATCACTAACTGATCACTAAGCTCACCAAACAGAGACTTCAGTGGCCACACAAAACAAAGAATACAGACTTAAAAATATTAGTTTAGAAGAGTCAGTAAACAAACAACAACAACCACACCAGGCAGCAAAAACAAACTGAAGAGTAAAAAGAATCTGATTACAGAGTTTACACATTTGCAGTATTCAAAAGATCCAGTTTTCAACAAAGAATTACAAGGCAGGCAAATGAGAAAGTATGGGCTATACAATGGCTAAAAAGGAAATAAAAACTCTCCCTGTGAAACCCCAGGCATTAGAATCAGAACATGATTCCTCTTATGCCATAATTGCATATATGATCATAGAGCCAAAGGAAAGCTTGGAAAATTACATAAAGGAACTCAGGGAATTGCTACATGAGTGTGCCACAGAGTTAAAAGCTATGTTGAAATCAACCAAAGGAGGACTGGTGGAGCTAAACAAAGCACTAAGAGAAATAAATAATGTATCAGATAGGATCAACAAATTTGAACGAACAACAACAAAAAAGAGCAAATATAAATTTAGATCCAGTGAGACTACCCAATCTGAGAATGAAAAAAGACTGAAGAAAGATGAACGTAGCCTAAGAAACTTGTAGGACACCATCAAGCATACCAACATATGTATAATAGGAGTCCTTGAAGGAGAAGAGAGAGGGGGCGGGGTTGAAAGAATATTTAAAGAAATAATAGTTGAAATTTTCCTAAATTTGATGAAAGACATCAATCTACACATCCAAGAAGTTTAACGAACCCCAAGCAGGTTATACTCAAAGACATCCACATCAAGACATATTATAATCAAACTGAATCTCTTCTCGGCCTTTTGGTTAAGATCAAGTGTATAATCAAACTGTCAAAAGTCAAAGATAAAGAGAGAATTCTGAGAGCAGCAAGAGAGAAGCCTTTTGTTACGTACAAGGGATCATCAATAAGATTAACAGCAGATTACTCATCAGAAATTTTGGAGACCAGAAGACAGTGGAGTATCATATTCAAAACTTTGAAAGAAAACAACTGTCAACCAAGAATACTGTATCCAGCAAGATTATCCTTCAAATATGAAGGAGAATTTAAGATATTCCCAGATCAACAAAAATTGAGAGAGTTTGTTGCTAGTAAACATGCCCTCCAAGAAATGTAAAAGGGAGTCCTTTGGCCTGAAGGGAAATGATACTAGAAAGTAACTTGAGTCCAAAGAAATAAAATACATTGGTAAAGATAGCTACATACATAAATATAAAAGTCAGAAATAAAGTAAACTAGTAAAGTTACCTACATATGTAATTGTAAAAGTCAATATCAATGTATTTCTGGTCAGTACTTCTTTTTTCTATAGGATTTAAAAGATAGCTACATAAAATAATAAATCAATGTCAGTAGATGCACAACATATACAACTGTAATTTGTAACAATTAACAGAATGGTGGAGGATGGATCCATATATGAGGAGTTTTTTTCAAAACAGGAAGGCAGCAACGGAGGAATTGAGCAACAAAAATGTGACCTAAAAAGCAAATGGCAACCTAACTCCTTATCAGTAATTACATTAGATGTAATCAAACTCTAATTAAAAGGCAGGAAAAAAAAAAAGGCAGAATGTATTAAAGAAACCATAAGTCAACTATTGCTGTATACAAGAAACTCACTTTAGCACCAGAGACACAAATGTTTTGAAAGTGAAAGAATTAAAAAAGATATTCCATGCCAACCAAAAGAGAAATGGAGTGGCCATACTAGTATCAGACAAGATAGACCTAGAGGCAAAAATTGCTATAAGATATGAAGAAGGACATTATACATTGATAAAAGGGTCAATCCATCAAGAAGATATAACACTTATCAACATAAATGTACCAATCAGCAGAGTGCCTACATATATGAAGCAAAAATGATAGGTAAATGGGGAATGGGTGCAGCTCAGTGGTTGAACACCTGCTTCTCATGTAAAAGGTCCTGGGTTCAATCCCCATTACCTCCTAAAAAATTGATAGGTGAAGAGAAAAATAACAATTGTGGCTGGAGACTTCAAAACTCAACTTTTTGTTGGACTGAACAACTGGACAAAAGATAAACCAAGAAGAAAACCTGAATAACAATATAAGCCAACTAAGCCTAACATATAGAAAACTCTACCCAACAACAGCATAATACACATTCTTCTCAAGTGCACGTGGAACATTCTCCTGGGTAGTCCATGTTAGGCCACAATATGTTTCATAAAATTTTAAAAGATTAAAATCATACAAAGTATTTTCTCTGGACACAATGGAATGAAATTAGAAATCAATGGAAAATTGACAAAGATGTGGAATTTTAAAAATGTACAGTTTAAAAATGTAATCTTAACCAGTGCATCAAAGAAGTTAGTAAATGCTTGCAGGTGAGTGGAAATAAAAATAAAAAATACCAAAACTAATGGGATGCGGGAAGCGGCTGTGGCTCAATCAGTAGGGCTCCCATTTACCATATGGGAGGCCCCGGGTTCGGTTCCCGGGGCCTCCTGGTGAAGGCAAGCCCGCCCGCACGGCGTGGTTAGCTGACTCAGCGAGCACAAGCAGCAAAGGGGGGATAAATGAATAAATAAATTAAAAAAATCTAAAAAAAAAAAAAAAAAAAACTAATGGGATGAACCAAACGCAGGGCTCAGAGGAAAATTTACAGCTGTCCCTACAGTAAAGAAGAATGATCTCAGATCAATAACTTAACTTTCTCCCTTGATGAACTATAAAAAGAAAAGAAAGCCCAAAGCTAGCAGAAGGAAGGAAATAAGGTTTAGTGTGGAGATAAGTGAAATAGGAAAACAATAGACTTAATGAAACAAAAAATCGGTTCTTTGAAAAGATCAACACAATTGACAAACTTTTAGCTAAACTGACCAAGAACAAAACTCAAATTACTAAAATCAGCAATGTGCAAACATTACTACCAATGTTTACAGGATTAAAAGAGAATTGTAAGAGGATTGTAGGACAATGGCAATGGACTAACAGGCAGAGCTAAATGCTCTCACAAAAACAATGCAGAGCGAGCCAAAAGCTGTCCAAGGGACCTGCTTTGGGGTCAGCAGACAAGGACCATCTACACAACTCCTAGGAGGGTGAGGGACAGAGAAAAGAAGAAGCCAAAAGGACAAACATGAGTTAACAAGCCCCTGTGGCAGCCAGGAAAGGCTCCCCTCCCCCACCCCCCAGATACTAAGCTAGGGTAAAACCCCTGGATCACTGTAGCAGACATCTTCCTCTGTGTTAGCTGTTTCAAGAGGAAAGGGAGGAGAAGTCAGGGTGTTTTCTTCACTAAATTCAGCCAGCAGACCCCACTTTGAATCTCCAATCTAGAAATTCAACACAGGAAAGCTGACAGTGAAACAGCGCTGACTAGCACCATCTGCTGGCAGATCTGGAAACTGCATGGACTAAAACTGTTCATGCTCTCTGTATCCAAACCCTGGGAGAAAATCTGCATCCCACTAGTGAGTCCCTGGCCCAATTTTGAAAACTTAAGCTGGGCAGTTTTAAAGACTGAGAATAAGTTGAACCAAAAATAAAAAAAAATAAAAACCCTGTGGGAAAAAAACCACAATAGGCAAGTGAGAGAAATTACCCCTTAGAGTACATACACCAACATATTCAGATGCCTAGACACCAGCAAAAAATTACAAGCCATACTAGGAAACAGGAAGAGATGGCCCAGATAAAAGAACAAACCAAATATCCTGAAGAGATAGAGGATTTAATACAATTAACCAGTGATAATCACACAACTCTCTTAAATCACTTCAAGAAATTCAAAGAAAATATGACTAAAGAAATAAAGGATATTAAGAAGACACTGGGAGAGCAAAAAGAACAATTTGAAAGCCTGCAAAGAAAAGTATCAGATGTTATGGGAATGAAAGACACAATGGATGTGATTAAAAATACATTAGAGGCACATAAGAACAGATTTGAAATGTTTGAAGACAGAAGCAGTAATTTCAAAGACAGAACAGCTGAACTGGAAAAGATAGGAGGACAGAAAGAGAACAGAATGGAAAAAATGGAACATGGTCTCAGGGAATTGAATGACAACACGAAATGCAAAAACATATGCATTATTAGTGTCCCAGAAGGAGAAGGCAGTGGAAAAGGGACAGAAAGAATATTTGAGAAAGTAATAACCAAAAACTTCCCAACCCTTACAAAGGACATAAATATCAATATCCAAGAAAGACAACGCATCCCAAACAGAATAAATCTAAATAGACCTACTCCTAGACTCCTACTATTCAAAATGACAAATACCAGAGATAAAGAGAGGATTCTGAAAGCAGCAAGAGAAAAGCAAAGCATGACATACAATGGAAACTCGATAAGATTAAGTGCCTACCTCTCATCAGAAACCATGGAGGAGAGAAGAAAGTGGTATGATGTATTTAAGATACTGAAAGAGAAAAACTGCCAGCCAAGAATTCTGTACCCAGCAAAGCTGTCCTTCAAAAATGAAGGTGAGGGAAGCGGCTGTGGCTCAATCAGTGGGGCTCCCGTTTGCCATGTGGGGGGCCCCGGGTTCGGTTCCCGGGGCCTCCTGGTGGGGGCGGGCCCGCCTGCAAGGCGTGGTTGGCTGACCCGGCGAGCACAAGCAGCGAGGGGGGGGGG